>JAFVLL020009354.1:0-26536 GCA_021397915.2 Tor tambroides | reverse complement strand
ATCACTTACCTGTGAGTGTTAGATGTTTCCACAAAGGTTTTTGAACAGCTCAATAAGTATTCTGTTGTTCAAAGAGGTTGATTGTTTCAGGTGTTGATCAAGTGAGTTGCACTTTCTCTGAATCTCTCACTGAACTACTACAGTTAAGTCAGTGTTCCTCTTGTATTTGCATTACATTTGTCCCTTGTATTCAGTGTGTTGGGATTGTATTGGGACTGATGTTCTGCTGTTTCTGACAACTAATGTCAGTTCTAAGAACAGCATTCATTCGTCAATATGATTACTGTCCAAATGATGGAAAGTTACAATGTTAAATCCAAGAACTGGTCAACAAACAACAAATCACTGTCTTATTTCAGTTTTATTCAAAACAAGATGGTATAAAACAACAAAAAAAGTAATGACATGACCAACTTTTTACATTAGCTACACAAGTTTTACAAAACAAAAGTGAAGGATATCCAAAAGCAGGAAGGAAAGGTTGGGATCCACTGATACCATCATCCATGTAACGTCATAAAAGATTCCAGCATTATGAGCAGAACTGGAACCTCATATCTGGAGTACATATCATGCAATAACAGGCTGATCTGAATCCATCAGAGAATAAAAATCACATGAGAGCTTCACTACAGTCAAGAAAGAAGCAAACACAAACATGGAGAAATGCAGTGTAAGATCCAGACGAACTAGACCGGAGAGAACTGGAGCTGAATGAAGAGGTTTGCTTTGCACGAATATTATCCGGATCTATTAGCCCAGGTAATCCTGCAGAATCAAACAACTACACTCAGAAAAACACTCAGGATACAGATATGACATAATAGTTTGTCTTACAAACAAAAATAAAAGCTTCTATAGATAAAATCTGCATTTATACACACACAACATATTTTAGCACATCTGAACTTACTGCTCTGGGTTTCTTGTTCATCTTCATGTCAAATCTGTAAGGAAAAAGCATAAATTAACAAGAGGCCCATCTTGGTCAGATAAACAAATGAACCTGTTTAAAACTCTGCATGCAACTAACTATAAACCCATCATATGTCTATGAATTTCACAAACATGCATCTGAAAAATAAATGTAAAACCAAGCAAAACCAAAAAAGAAACCGCAGTAACATCTGCGAATCATCAGGTAGAAGCAAGCGTCATAGCATTCATCCATGTGACATGGACGGCCCCACGTAGCTAACGGACAGAAGACACGGGAGTGAGAAACAGGGAGTAAAATTGAGACTTACTCAAAGTCATAATCAAACATGCCAGAAGGGCTGAAGGGGGCAGCGTTAGGAAGGAAGAGCATCAGAAGTTAGTGCACTACACTGAGCAGCACATCAATCCCACAGTCCACTACATAGGGTGTCGATGTGTGCTTTTATACCATCAACAGTACACTAGGTGAACAACAGGACAGACACTAATGCATCCCCTCTAGGGTGTTAGTAAATATAGGACCCTAACTAGTGCTCATCTTATTTCATCTGAAGTGACCCTGGATGCAACCATCCATTTCCAAAAGAAAGATCGAGACATGGGTTGGAAGAGCAATTTCAAAACATTATATCAGTCTTGTTAACAGCTGGAATATGTAACGGACAAGAAATTATTTAAATGTAATTAATTAAAATTGTATGTAATTAACAATAATTTAAAATATAATTACTGTATAATTAGTATTTTGTGCCTAAAATGTATTACTTTGCCACTTTTCCCATCATATTTTTTGAGGCAAACCACACAAGATAAACTAAATGTTTTCCAATATTTCATTCATTAAATATTCATTGTGGCAGCAAATTGCGTTTATTTTGCATGAGAATAAAATAAAAATTTGCAAGGGTCTGAATTTTCTTCTTAAGAAACAATACAACTTAATATGCAACAAAAATACAGGCAAACAGGCCAGTATTTATTCATGAAATGTAATTTTAAGGTTAAGGTTAATTTTAAACCCAGTTAATATCTAACCTTTGAAAACCATAATTTTCCATAAATCATCTACAATTCAAGTAGTGGCTGTAAATACTCTGGGCTGAATCAAGGAAAAATGCCTTGTCAAACTTTCCTTCTGTCCATCTAATACAAACACGGATGTTAAAGGGTTACTCCATCCCAAAATGAAAATTTTGTCATTAATCACTTACCCCCATGTCGTTCTAAACCCGTAAAATCTTCGTTCGTCTTCGGAACACAAATTCAAATATTTTTGATGCATTCTGACAGCTCTCTGACCCGCCAATAGACAGCAATGGAATTAACAAGATCAACATCCAGAAACGTAGCAAGAAGATCAGTAAAATAATCCATGTGACATCAGGGGTTCAACCGTAATTTTATGAAGCTACGAGAATACTTTTTGTACGCAAATAAAAAAACAACAACTTTATTCAACAATTCGTCTCCTCCGTAGACAGAACAGACAGACAGCGTAGCTGTTCTGTGTCAGCCGCACCACACGGATACGTTGCTTTCGTTCAAATCAAAGCATAAACGATGTAAACTTCGTTCCGAAGACAACAAAGCTTTTACGGGTTTGGAACGACATGGGGGTAAGTGATTAATGACAAACTTTTCATTTTGGGGTGGAGTAACCCTTTAATACTGAGTGCCTTCTCTAATCAAACCAGTCAAAAGTGGACCAAAACAGCATAACATAAAAATCAGGACAGCGTAAGAGACTCTAGGTTGGATACACATGAGATGAAAGAGTAGATAAAGACACTAAAAGGAGAAACCAAAGCAAATTGAGCTGAGCAGGAGCCACAGCACTATGAAACTGAAGTAAAACCCTCCCGTTTGGGAAAAGAAGCATAGCTATCATAATCATCCATGAATATGTTCATTTACAACTGCTCCCATATTCAGATGTGTCCACAAGACATTACATTTTACAACCAAATAACAGTCTGTCTCAATAAGCATTTGGATCAGCCAGAATGAGGTTGTAAGTAAAGAACCATCTTATATCCTGGACCCCGAGGGCCTGCTGGAGATCAGGTACCTGTGTCTGTTCTTGTTCTTGCGTTTCTTGTGGCTGCTGTGGTGGCTTCCAGAGGATGAAGAAGCAGCTTTCTGGGGTTTAAGGTCTTGCAGGGCTCCATCTGCCTCCTCTGTGTCTTCCTGACTGGGTTCGTTTTCCTGGTTTTGGAGATCTGGGGACGTGTCGCTCTCTGTTCCACTGCCTGGCTCGCCTAAGGAAGAAGAAGAAAAGGAAAGTTTACAAATTAGAAATTATGAAAATATTAAGCCACTAACTACAAATATATTCAATTCAATCTCAATTTTGATTTCACAATACTCATTTTCACTGGTGATACCCAGAAATACTGGGTAGACATCTTACTTCAAATACTCAAATGAGCCTATGGGGCACAAAATTGTGGTTCCAAGCTCCCTAGGTTTTAAAATACAACCCATTTAATATTTAAAATCAATACATGATTGATGGAAATTTCTTGCAGGCACAATAAGCTTGAGATTTTACTCACGTTTTTCATTCATATGATCAGGAATTCCTCCAAGAGCACAAACAGCCTGTGTGACAATCCACCAAAACAAATTTAATTTAGATAATGTTTAAAAATTGTTTTATTTCTTTAGTATCTTATTTCATACACATAGAGTATGTATATTTCTAAAACACTGACCGCCACTGATGTGACAGAGGACTTGCTGAAAAGTCGTTCTGCTTCCTTGAATTTCCTATTCCTCCGATCAGTCTTGCTGTTTGAATTCCTAAAGTAGGAGAAAGTTGATGTTAACCTGTATGTTTTTATGATTTTTCATCAGTGAACCACATGATGCATATCACACTCACTTTTGATTGGTCAGATATCGGTCCCATCCTCGAATGATGTTACCATACATCTGAGTGTCCTCCAGATAACTGCCTTCAAATGCATAAATCTGTCTTTCCAGATTCACCAAAGTCTCCTGTTAAAAATGCAAATAAAGTTTTAGCTGCAACTGTCAATCATATATGACCCACATATGATAACATTACATATAACATTAATTTCTCTATGCAGTTCTACTTTCTTTGTTCATTTTGTAAACCGAAGCTCTGCACGAGTTTTTCATGCTGTATGTTGTGCATCAGGAGGCGCCACAACAAAAGCGGCTAACACAGTTAGCATGTTAGCATAGCTTTACAGTAGTTATTAGAATATCATTTTTATATATGTAGTACAAATACGGTTAACAAAGACTTTTTGATTTTTAAATACAACACACATTCATGCATTCATTTTATATAAAGCACTTGTTACAGTTTATTTCAGACTCGTGTTAGTATGCTAACACAGATACGGGTATTTCAGTCTAGAGTTCAGTCTTATTTGGTGCCGCATCAGCAGGGTTTTTAGAGTTTTGGACATTTAGAAAGGTTTATAATTACCGCAAGCTCTTGTTTTCTCTTGACCAGCTCGGAGAGCTCGCGGCGGGTATCTGGGATCTGCGGTGGAGTCGCTTTGGCGTGCATCGCCATGATGGAGCTGAGCTGACCGAGAACAGCTGAAGCAGGACTTCTGACTGCAGTACTACGCATGTCCTCCGGTTCGACAGGGGGCGCTCGCTTCGCCTCCAGAGAAGAATTCGAACCAAACAAACATGTAACGTTATTTCTACAAAAACTGCAACTGGTTCTCCAAGGAATTTTGAATTTTTATATAGTAGGATTTTATATACTAGTAGTGTTCTGTTTATTAATAGAGCTGTAGATGTTGTTGTTGTTCATATAGCGATAAATAGTACTGTTGTCACTCCTTCAGATACAGTATCAGTTCATTAGTCCTTTCGGTTTGGGAACGATCAGTTTTAGGCCAGAGAAATAATATTGATAATAGAATCCTGATAAATACAGTAGGGTGTATATATTTATTATTTAATTCGCATTCAGATCAAGCTTAGATTTTTTTCATGTGACGTGTCCTCCTCCTTGACCAATGAAACGCGGGCTTGAACAAGTAAGCCACGCCTCCCTGGGTTTACGGTCAGTGTTCTATTTCCAGTTCTCGCCAATAGAATTTTTTTGCCTTCAGCCAACAATAACATGGAGCGCGTTCGTGTCTCGCACAACAAAATCTCCCGCTTTCTCGCGCTTTTTTGTCTTTACTGTCATTTTATACAGTGAGTCGTGGCCTAATGGATAGAGAGTTGGACTTGTAACCCGAAGGTCGTGGGTTCGAGGCTCAGGTCCGGCAGGGATTGTAGGTGGGGGGAGTGAATAACCAGCACTCTCTCCACCCTCAATACCACGACTGAGGTGAGACCCTTGAGCAAGGCACCGAACCCCCAACTGCTCCCCGGGCGCCGCAGCATTGGCTGCCCACCGCTCCGGCTGGATGTTCACTACTGCGTGCATGCACTTGGATGGGTTAAATGCAGAGGACAAATTCCAAGTATGGGTCACCATACTTGGCCACACACCACTTCCCTTTCCCTTTATACACACATACATAGCCAGTGGCCACTAAGCGGCGACAGAGTACTTGCTATAAAAGCAACTTTTTTTTTTGTATACAGATGTCACAGTAAAAGCGCATTTTTAGATACATTTTTAAACGGGAAGAGTAATTGATGTGAAAGCAAGAGCAACTATTATATTAATAATAATCAATAGTAATATAGATTTACTTTTACCCAACTGGATCATAAAAATAGAATCTACATTAATTGTAAATACATTTAAGTGACTTTAATGTATATATTTCGTTTGTTATTGGTGTTTGTTTACTAGTAGGAAAGTTTAACTAATCTAAACTAGTTTTTCCGAACTCTCGGAGTCACGTTTACGTGTTGCCATGGCAACACAAAGTTAGTCCAACACAAACTCAGTGAGTTCACCTGCAACAGCATGAAAACAACAGAACAGGTATTTCTCTCAGTGTTTAAACCGACTAGTTATTAATAAATAAAGACTTTTTATGTTTATCTTTTTTTTTTTTATCTCCCTCTGCACTAAGGAAACTACATGACATTCAAGGAAAGGAGAGCATGGGTAAACTCTGCAAAGGTCTGAATGAATGTGAGTGATTTGCCTTTAGTGTCCTTAAATCTGCTAAAATGTTTACTGTATGTAATCTTATTCAGAGCCATGTATTTCATTCTGTAGTTCAGGGATGTGCCTCGTCTATTCCAACCAAGTACCAGACAATCATCATCAGAAATGAACAGAAGAAAGGCTTTTCCTCGCAGTCAAAGAGGTTTCAAGATCACCTGGTGAGTATAATAAATAATTCAGCTCTCCTATATTTATGTTTTATGGTTTATATGAGTTTATGGTGTTCCATTAAAAGCAGTGTTTATCTATCTATCTATCTATCTATCTCTCTATCTATCTATCATTTTAGAATGAGAATCCAGGGCCTGGTTCATATATCTCGCGTGCACCTGCTGAGGGATGCAGTCCCTCATTCTCTAAGAGAGGAACAGGCAGCTTTGCTTCAAAAGTGAGACCCTGATTAGAGACTTGTTATATAGAAACATCTGGAAATTACATATCCTACATTAATCAATACACGTTCAGGCATCTTCTTAATGACTGAGGTCTTAATATGAGTCTTCAAAACATTTATGCTTTAGACGTTTGGCCTTTCTGTTAAGTGACTTGTACTTCTTTGAAATATTATTATGAATAATGTTGCTGACTGTTTTCATATCTCAAGGCTGGTCGTGTGCCCCGTAGCTTCCAGAGATTAAGCCCAGGACCTGATGCTTATAACCTCCAGACATCTCTACTTCACAAACATGATTTTAGCAGAGGAGAATCCAGAATGTTCTGTCTGCCTGTTGCAGTGCAGAGGGAAAAACCAAAAAATGAAAATCCTGCACCAAATCAATATGATGTATGTATCAATTTGTATGCATTTCTTTAGATTTTGTGGCAGAGACTATTGTTTTTTTGTCGCAGACAGTGAATGCTTAAAATTTGATTTAAAAAAAAATGGGGGTTGATAAGTTTTTTGTTTGTTTTTTTGCAAGAAATCTCTTATGCTCACCAAATGTAAACTATGGTAATTTAAGTAATGTTGTGAAATATTTTAAAATAATTGCTTAAAATGTAATTTATTCCTGTGATGCAACGCTGAATTTTTTAGCATCATTACTTTAGTCTTCAGTGTCACATGATCCTTCAGAAATCATTCTAATATGCTGATTTGCTACTCAACAAACATTTCTCATTATCAATTTTGAAAACAATTGTGCTGTTTAATATTTTTGTGGAAAGCGTGCTACATTTTTTACTAAGGATTCTTTGATCAATAGAAAGTTCAAAAGTACAGCATTTATTTGAAATAGGGATATTTTGTAACATTATAAATGTCTTTACTGTCACTTGTGATTTGATGGTTTTTGCTGAGTAAAAGTATTAATGTCTTTTTAAAAAATCTTACTGACCCTAAACTTTAGAATAGTGTATTTTTTCATTCCTCTTGTTGTCAGGTGTCTTATAGTGCTGTGGACAGAAATTCAACCATTTCAGTTCAAAGTGCATTTCGCTCTAAAACCAAACGGAGTGTCAGTGTCTCAGACCACTTTAAAGGACCCTCTCCCTGTGAGTAACTCACATATTTGACCAGTTTTAGATGAAGATAATTAAGTTAGAGGTGCAGTACAAACTGTTAAAACACATCAGTAATTAACTCTGAGGTTAAAAACAACATTATATTTGAAAACAAATGAATATTGATGAGTTCTGTCAGCTTTTCAAGAGTGTGAATGTATGTTTGCATATGCTCATAATTACAACCTGTACATATTTTAAATTCAGTAGTGAAATGAAGTATAATATGCATTGGAAAAGAAGAGATATTCCTGTGCCATTACTTTGTCTTCTAATTACAGTCAAATATTGTAATGCTATTAATACATTTGTTCGCATGTTCATATTTAAAACTCTCATTCTACTCAAATCATTGTGCCAAACAAACAAAAGAAACTTCGGTTGATGAATCTATCCATCTCTATCCTTTTATCCGAAGGCCACTATAACGTGAGTGACGTTTTACTCCAGAAGACTCCTCAAGTTACTGTCTCCTGCTTTAAATCCACCACTGCCCGGATCCAGCCACCAGTGAGAAACAACATCCCTGGTCCTGGGACCTATAACCCCTATCAAGCACCAGAACCCGTGAAGAGAAAAATTTTGCTGTAAGTGTTCAGTCAGAACTGCAATAAATTTACAAACATAGGGTTTTCTTTCATGTTGTTAAGAGCAATAATGCACTGGTGGAACAGGTACTTTTATATAATGATTTTTGGCACTTTATTTATTGCCAGCCAAGAATTTCATCACAATACACAGATATTTTTGAATATATTTCTGCCTTTATCTTTAACTAGTTTTTCAAAAGCAGAATAAGAATAGTCTTGGATATCTCAGATTTGGAAATCTCTGATTTCTCATATTTTTTATTTGTCACATAATGATCAGTGTCTCATATCTGTGCAGAAGGAGACACTACTTGGGCTTATCAGCGCCACCTCTGATACCCACAAAAGATCCACCCTTCCCAGGCCCGGGACATTATGACATAGTGAACTACAATCGTCCAGTCAAACACCTCGTGTCTAGCGCCGCTTTTCTTTCTGGGACAAGCAGGTGGATACAGGATGTCAAAGGACAGGACATACCTGGTCCAGGTAGCAATTACATAATCTCTACTTCATTTAAACACAGGACTTTGACTATTGTTGGCTGTGGAGTTTTAACTTTGAACTTCTTCCTCCCAGGTTTCTATGAACCCATGGTCCTTTCAAAGACATCGTTCTTGTATAATCCTACAAAATTGTGGATACTGGCTTAAACTTATTTTGAACAGGTTTTAGTAAACAGGTTATACAGATTTTAAGTATTTGTGTGCTCATGTTGCATAAAATGTCGGTCTCAATAAGATTATTATTTTAAATTATTATAATTTTGAATTTGAGCTGTGATCTCAAATTGCTGTAATGAAGAGATATACACTGGTGACCAAAAGTTTGAAATAATTAAGATATTTTTAATAAGTCTCTTATGCTCACTAAGGATGCATTTATTTGATCAAAATAACAGTAAAAAACTGTGAAATATTATTACAATTTAATGTAACTCTTTTCTATATGAATGTATTTTAAAATGTAATTTATTTCTGTGACACAAATCTGAATTTTCAGCATCATTACTCCAGTCTTCACTGTCACACAATATGCTGATTTTCTGCTTAAGAAACATTTCTAATATCTATATTATTACATTATCTACAGTAAAAAAGATTTTAAAATGATATTTTTATGGAAACAGTGATACAATACCATTCAAAAGTCTGGGGTAAGCATGATTTAAAATAAGAAAAAATCAATACTTTTATTCAGCAAGGATGCATTAAATTGATCAAAAGTCACCATAAATACATTTATAATATTACAAAAAAAAATCTATTTGAAATAAATGCACTGATAAAAGTTCAATTAACTTTGTATTCATCAAAGAAGCCTGAAAAATGTATCACCGTTTCCGCAAGACTATTAAGCAGCGAAAACAGTGTAACAAAAACGTTTAAACATTGATAATAATAGGACTATTATTAACAGCTGAGCAGCATATCAGCATATTAGAATGATTTCTAACATGAGGGATCATGTGACACTGACAGCTGAAGTAATGGCTGCTGAAATTCAGCTTTGCATCACAGGAATAAATAGCATTTTAAAATACATTATAATAGAAAAATAGTTCACATTGTAATAATATTTCACAATATTTTATTCAAATAAATGCAGACTTGGTCACTAAATGAATCAAAGCATTCTCAGAAACATTGAGCTGCTTTCTCTGTCTGAGTCACGTCTGAACAGCTGAAAGTCAAACTGAGCTCACAGCTATCCCTCAGCAGCTGATCCTGGACCTGCTGGACAGTGAACATGATGATGTGAGTGATGTGCTTCAGCTGATCCTGGGTCAGTGGTGTAATACTGGGGTAGGAGCAGCTGTTGTAGGACTAGAGGAGGGTGTGGAGGTCTGCGCTCATCTGAAAAATGCAAAAATCTATGAGGGAATTTCAGACGGTCATGACATGAAAATGTCCTCTGGAGAGACACAGAATGACCTCTGGACAAGGTCAACATTATGTATAAAAATGACTTATCGGGGCTGTTTTGGGCTGATTAACACTACCTTTATCTGCTTAAACATTTATAGATTATGATGTAACAATGTAAAAGATTATTCATTTATGAGAACAGTTACATTATTGGCTACAAAATATAATAGAGTTGCTCATCAAGGCTGCATTTATTTCTTCAGAAATACAGGAAAAACAGTACTATGGTGAAATATTATTACTATTTAATATATTTCAATATATTTTAAAATATAATTTATCTTTGATGACGCTGAATTTTCGGCATCATTACCCCAGTCTTTGGTGTCACATGATTCTTCAGAAATCATTCTAATATGCTGATTTGCTTCTCAAGAATATCAATGTCAAAAACAGTTGTGCTGCTTAATATTTTTTTGAAAACCGTGATGCATTTTTTCAGGATTCTTTGATGAATAGAAAGAAATAGAATGAAACAGAAATCTTTTGCAACTTTATAAATGTCTTCACCATCACTTTTGATCAATTTAATTGCGAAAACCCCCTTTTGGACCTTTTATCCTACTTTGGTTCATTCAGTACTAGATCTTTTCAGTATGGGAGGCCTCATAGTAAAATTCAGTACAGTTGGTGAAATATTTGGAGTAATAAGAGTGCAGTAGTGCAGAATGTTGTCCACCCATCTCGTAAGTCGCCTGTTGCTGATATCTCAAACCCTACAGCTGTTCAACCACCCCCGTCAACAGCTGTTAATATATTTAAATACTGACCTCACCATTGTCCAAAACGGCTTATCTTTATTATCATGTTTATATCTTACAGATTTCATAAACTGATCTTAGCTTTTAAAATGATGTGATGTTTTTGAGAGCTCGTGCTTCTTGTGATCATGCTGTTGGCCAACATAGTCTAAAAAGTCATTGCACAACTCATGTGAGACAAAATCAGATACAATGGTGTTTCCTTAGGAGAACAGTTCACCTTAACATGGAAAAAATCTGCTCACACTTATGATGAACTTATAGGTTGTTTCTGTTTGTTGAACACAAATCGAGATGTTTGCACACAATGAAAGTGGACTGGAGCAAGTAGTTGTCCAAAAAAGCTAAAAAGTACCTTTAATTAAAGTGGTCATCCTCCTTTGTGTGATTAATATCCCAAAATGTATGTCATTACTCACCAGTGTTGTTATTGTAACTAAAACTATTAAAAAGCAATATTGTTAATTGAAATAAAATAAAATATAAATATTAAATGGAAAACCTTACAGACTTAATGGTGCCTAAGGAAATGTTGCCTTACAAAAAAAACAACAACAAAAAAAACTGGGTATAAAACTGAGAAATTGCAAGTAAAATATGTCAAGTAAAATAAGTTTAAGTTAAAGTCCAAAATGGCTCAAACTAAACCTGAAATAAAAATACATATTAAATAGACATATTTGTAAAAAAAAAAAAAAAAAAAAAAAAAGGCTAATAAAAATAAAGAATATAAAAATATCTAAAAAGAATATAAAAATAAAATCTAATTTAAAATATCTATAAATACTATAATAGTATAGAAATAAAACAAATATACATTTGGCTTTGATGCATGACAACATTTTTATTTTGGGGTAAACTATCCTTTTTTATTTTAAGTCTAGTTGTCTTTCATTTTCAAAACTACTAAAAATATTAGTTTCTCAAAGTAACTTAGCTACAATGAGGAAGTATATCGAATCCATTTTGCATTTCCAATCATTTAAATCTACTGTCTATAAAAAACATTG
This sequence comes from Tor tambroides, assembly GCA_021397915.2. Lineage (NCBI taxonomy): Eukaryota > Metazoa > Chordata > Actinopteri > Cypriniformes > Cyprinidae > Tor > Tor tambroides. Next base: position 14,677 of record JAFVLL020009354.1, on the reverse strand, counting down.
GTTTAAACAAGATAATGCATTTCCAGAAGTCTTGACATTACTAGATAACAAAAGGCCACACCTGAAACCCATTCAAAATACAGTGTTTTGAAAGAAATGCCAGCAGCCTCTTCAAACTGGGCTTCCAAAAAGCCTCAAATTTGCCCTTGATCTATCAGTGATGGATGGTGCATGTTAGTTGTTGAGTAGATCACAGAATGCCTTCAATCATATCAGTTTTTGTCTAACCTCTTCTGTGGTTCTGCCTCTTTTCTCTCAGTTTGCAGACCACATTAGAATATTTTGATGTGAGATCTTTACAAAGCACTGCACAGATTATATAAAACCCATCAGCATACTCATAAACAAACTTGATTTATGTTTTAAAGCTTATTTGAGATTTAAAAGCGTCCAATGTGGCCCAACTTGACCGCATGCTCACCTACAGTATGTCATGTCAACAGTGCCTCTTTTCATCTCATCTGCGTCGTTCTCCATGGCAGCTAGACATAACTGAGATGATTTTAGGAAGGGTACGCAATGAGTGCGCCATCACGCCGGATACACATCCCCGGGCTTCTGTGCTGTACAGATCTCAATTGTTTAACTCATGACTGATTGGATCTACATTTATCTCCAAATGCCCACAAGCAGGGACTGAAAGCAGTCTGACAAACTCTCCGCCTGACTGCGGTGCATGCTGTGTTTTGACCCATGCGGTATTTTTATGTCTAATCGGTTTTAAGCTGCATTTTTTAACCATTTAAATGATTATGTTTGGAAATGTAGATTATTCACATGAATGGTTCAGCGCAGGTACTCTGGCAGGGTTATATCAGTGGCACCAGATGGCTGATTTGCTTCGTGCTGCTATAATGGCCTGATTTCAACTCTTAAATGCTCTAGTTAAAGTATTAAATAAGACCAGACTCACACTGGTTTACACATGATCCAGTCTTGTGGGAACTGTAATGACATTTCCAGCAGTCTCAGATGTGGTCTCAGTTATAAGGGTCTGAGGGTCTTTGACTGGTGCTGTATCAGTTATTATAATTCAGGTCTTAGACATGGTTCATTTTAGTATGTATTTATGGGGAGAACTGCACTTTTTGAACCATTGTCTGCAACCAGTGTTATTTTATCATTGAGACCACTATTATAGTTTTTTTTTTTTTAATATTTAGAATTTTGTATTTTTCATTTCCATTTTAATTTTAGTTAAAGTTTTAGCAATTTTGTTGTGTGTTTGTCATTTTTATTAGTTATTGTTTTGAGGTTTTTAAAAATCTGTCTATACAGTTTTTGTTCATTTTTATTTCAGTTTTAGTTATTTTATACATCAAGTTAAACTACGAAAATGAGAAATGTTGGTAACTAGCCAAGAATTTAAAGTTTACGTTTCTTTTAGATTTAATTTTATCTTAGTTAATATTAACTATAATTACCCTGCCTGCTTTGAACCCTGCCTTGAATTGGATGGGGTTTTCACATTATTTTGCCAAAAAACAAAATGACAACAAAATGTTTTTATTAATATATTATTTATTTATTTATATTTATTAATAATATATTAATTATAGTATATATTATTATTAAAATTAATATTATTATTAATATTAGTCATTATTATTCATTATAATTAAAATATTAAGCATTTTTACGGAACAATTGTTCAGCTAAATGCACAGATTTATGTTTTTTTTTTTTTTAATCACTTCTGGAATTAAATATATTTCGTTTGCAGGCTCACCTGGTCATAGTGTACATTTGATGATTAGCCTAATAAAATGTGGGATCCACCTCAGTTTTCCAGCGGGACACGTTAAAGGACGTGTACTCTTGTTCCTCCATCCTGATGCGGCAGATCCAGCTTTTAGAAACCGAGAGGGGGAGCCATTCTGCAAAAACCTACAAACCTACCTTTTCTTTTACAGCACATGAGAAGTCTCCAGTATTTTCCTAAAATCATTTAGGTAAATTAGAGATATAAAACCAGAAATAGTGTATATAACCGTGAATAACCTTTTCAAATCTGCTAACTGCATATCTGTGTCCCCCATCCAGATAAATGGTACGCTCCAGTGGATAGGCAGAGACAGTCCCGCATCGAGCCGCTGTATTCAGCTAGTGGCTGCTGTGCGGTGGGCAGGGCCCCAGATCTGGGCCCCCCTCTTTTTCTATCTTTAGTTTTCACAGCTGAGATCACACTTTTCAGAGGGAATTGCGAATTTAATCAATCATCGAGCGTATTACTCTTTTAATTGTGCTCAACTGTTTGTTATTGACCAGATTTAAAGGGCCACCGCATTCGGGTGTGTTCATAACTGGGAGTTCCTCTTTTTACGCGTCTCTTTTGGACCCTGTAATGGAATGACTGAGTGTAAAACATGAACAAAATGGAGAACAAGGCTCTAGAGATCAGCTTTGAAGAAAAACTGACGCTGTCAGACAAAGGTAAGTACAACTGAAATAATAAAAAAAAATACGTAGGCTACAAAACGTCCAGGAAACCCTGGATAAATGCACGGGTGGTCAGAGGACGCAGAAAATATTGCTAGAGTATTAATATGTGCGCATATTTTCAGTCATGTCATAGTGTTTATATTTTGTATGAACCTATTATTATCTTAAAGCTTGTTCATTTAGGTTTCTGTGCCACCTGTAATTTAAAAAAGCAACAAAAGTAACTGCCCATATGCTCGTGACCTGGATAACGGCTCTTCGCATTTCAGTGAGCAAAATTTGTCGTTTAATGTCAACACTCTTAATTTGTTGTAGGCTACCTAACATGTTTCGGACATTATATTCGCCGTTTTGTTCGACCATTACCAGCCTATATTTCCACGAGAAAATCATCCGAGCGATTAGCCTAGACTTTAACGCAGTAGGCTATACAGGTGTGAGCAAAACAGCTCGCGCATGTCTAATTACCCGCTACCTGTCTATTACAGTCCTTATTAATAAGCACCAAATGAAAGCCCACAGATTTTTCGTTGTTGCATCATGATTAATCCTTCTATTGCCTTGTTATGATACAGAACTCAATGTAATCCTGCAGTTAGAAACTACAAATATATATATATATATATATATATATATATATATATATGTTCTTAATCAGTATTTGTATATTGTTTGCCAGTAAAACGATATCTAAACATCCTTAAAACAAGATTTACTTGTGATGCCAAATTTTAAGCAATTTGCCAGTGGGGTAAAAATAAAATATTATATATTGATTATCTAGTTATATGACTTTGTTTCTCAAGTAAATGAAAAATTCTTGTTTTAAAGATTTTTCAATATTTTTAATAATATTGATCTTATATTTATTCATCTATAGGCTATCTTTTATTAATAGGACAAAGATACTGATAAGCTCCCAACGTTTCAGGCATGCAGAAAATGTTGGATTTTCCTTTACATGCTCTGTGCCTGCTCAAAATTCTGTGTAAAGTCGCAATGGCACATAAAACCCAGGCTAAATTATACCTCTTCTGACCCACCTCAACCCCAGAGGTGCAATTGGTGTGTAAATGCATTTATGCTACTTCTGAGTAGCATTAAACAGACACCTAAATGCCACCTCAGAAACACTTCTGTGCCACCTTTGTAGTGCAAATTTGATGTTAGTTTATTAATTGTGCATGGGGTCATATTTGAAATTTATTCTATAGTATAGTTTATAGATCTAGGGTTGAAACCCAGAGGTTGCAGGTTCAAATCCCATAAGGCATAATTCATGATCTACAGCTATTGTGACCTTGAGCAAGGTACTTACCCTCAGGCTAGTTATAATGCAGTGTAAGCTGCTTTGAATGAAAGTGTCTTCTGAAATAGGATGCAATCCCTTAGATTTTACTAGAGTCCTCTAATAAATTACTTTTAACGGCAAGGTCAAATGCTGCCTCCAGATATGTATTTGCAAACAATGTCGCTAGATCAGTGTGCGTTATGCTATATCTAGTCATTATCTCACAAGATCTTAGTTTGAGCACATTCCTGTCTCTTGGTATTTGTAGTTTTAAATCAGGTTGTTTTGAACTGGCAAAAGAGGAGGAAATGTGTAAGTGCATTCCTATGTGATGATGACTGTTAAAGACAGTCCACGTTCTCAACTCTCTTGACCCGAGCCAGTAAACTACAACCTAACAAACCTCCAGAACTCCTCAGCAACCATGATGCTTAGTATTACATTGTAAAGCACCTTTAATGTTATATACTGATCTGCCCTGCCATTCTTGTGGCTCTTCAATAACCTCATTCCTACTTTTTTAAAAGACCTTTTTCAGTTCTTCCTACATTTTTCCTGTATCAGTTATTCACATCCCATGAATGCAAAGCTGATTTTAGATCAGTGGCAGCTGTATGTCTCACACCTTGGGCCATTTGAGTCACGGACACCAGTGTGGCATTAATATCAGCTCTTATGGAGGCCTTGTCCTGTAGCCTGAGGCTCAGAGAGCCAGAGAGAGAGAGACAGGTCAGAGAATCCTCTGTACAGCAACATTGATTGCTTTGTAGTGAGTGTTTTGGGCACAGGACCAAGATTTTCCAAGACTGAACTTGTTCAAAGGGACACTGTTTCCCCATCACAGATGAGTCTCTACAAAGACTATCAGGTTTTCTCTCTCACACACTGAAAGACATTTTCTGTATGCTGCACAGACTATAGGATTCTGCTTGATAACATAGAACTTTATTTTGTGCTATTTTTATTTTAATACCAATAAGAACCTAGAAGGTTTTAGAGCATTTTGCCATACGACAAACTTTAGGTCATAAAATGTTTTATTTTTTATTGTTTTATTTCCAAAACTAGTTGTTAATGTTGTGGCTATAATGTCATGTACTGATTGCTTTGTAGTTTGTTATTCTTGCAGTTTTCAATTTCAGTATGGTGACATACAGTATGTTTATCCACATATAAGTTTGCAAGGCATAGGCACATGCATAAAATCTCCAAAGAAACATTTAGAAACTCACAAACCCTGAGCAGCCAAAATGCCAATGTTTTAAGAAGAAAAGGGTACTTTGCTGAACCTAAAGTGCTGCAGAGAACCATTAAAGAGCTTTTTTTTTAAGACCAGGCCTAGATGAACAATAACTCCATCCCACAGGAAATAAACCCTTTCTCAAGTCGAAGACTCTTGTCTGTGTTAGTAATGTATGACGTGGATATTCTCATTCTCAGACATTCTGAGCCAATGATGAACTATTTCCTGCTTTTTTTTCCAAGAGGTCTTGGAAATTTCGATATCTGGCCAAAGTGGCCAGCTCAGCAGACTGCGTGGGATTATTGCGACAGGTTTTAACTAAGAATTTCATTATAATATTACTCAACAGACTGCTATAACAAAAAAAACATGCTTTAAAAGCATTTTCCTGCAAAACTAATAACCTACAAAGTTTCCAGAGGGGATTTGAACTGTCTCCTAATTATCTAAATCTGCAAATCATACAACGAATGTAATAAATATAGATAATATGGATATAGATATAAATATAGAAACCCAAGAAACCCTATTTTCACTTCTGCTGCTTTCAGTGGAAAATGTGAGTTGTTTGTGGCATATGACCACGTTTGAGTGATTTTGTGGTTCAAACATCATGGCATTCGGTGTCATCCACAAGTAATCGTGACTGTTTTCACCATAATGTTGTTATATACAAGTAGACCAAGTAATGAGAGAGGATGACTTCTATTTTTGGAGGTATCTTTGGCAAGAGCTGTGTGTCATAACCGCGTGGGAAGACGGAAAAGGAAAGGGAGGAGGAAGGAATAGAGAGAGGAGGGAAGCAGCAGCATGGAAGGATTTCATTTGGATGTGAGATGTTTGCTTCCAGAAGCCTGAATCTGAAGTTTTATGTGGGCGGAAGAGCAACAAAATGAGAGAAAAAATGAGAACTAGAGTGCTATAAAAATCTGCCTGGAAACAGCTTGAGAGATGGGAAACGATATGTTTTTAATATGATTTATTCGCTGAATTAATATCAGACATTGAATTTGCAAGAACTTAGCTGTATAATTTTCTGGAGTTGCTATTCTTTGGAAATAAAATGTTATAGGATCTTCAGCATTTTGGTTTCTGGTTTCTTCAAAGCACTAATATATAAATCAATACCCGAATACTCATGTGGATTGCTTGTGGAATATTGTGATGTTTTTATCAGCTGTTTGGACTCTCATTTTGACGGCACCCATTCACTGCAGATGATCCATTGGTGAGTAAATGATGTAATGCTAAATTTCTCCAAATCTGTTACCATGAAGAAACAAAAAACTCAGGCAGTCCATGATGAGTTTGTCATCAAATTTTAATTTTTGTGTGTACTATTCCTTTAAGTGGCAACAGACAGATGATGAAGTCATTTTAACATGGAGAAACACCATAATTTGGCTGTTCTTTGCACTTCAAGCTTTGTTTACCCTAAAGCTTAAAATGATGGCGTGCGCTGATGTTTTAGATCTCAGAGGCATTTCTTTTTAAATTGGCAGTGTGCAACCTGAAATTAGAGAGTAATCATCTTAATCTGCAGTTTTGCTTTTATAATGAGGTGTGGCATCTACAGGGCTGTGGAAGTCAGGATCCAGTTTTTGTTGGCAAAATTCAGCAATTCAGCAGCAGCTGAAATGTAAACAAAGTGAGAATTTGCGTGATTAGATCACGTCTTCACTGTTGCACAATGACTTTTGTCTTGGCGGCAGGAAAACAGTGGAAATCTGTCTCCGTCTTATGTAAGCAGGGCGTGTGAATTTCTTTTTTGAGTCGAAACATGAGAAAACAGGATCCCCTCAAGGACAGAAGATTTTAAATTAAGCTGAATGAATATGTTTACCAACATACAGATATGAAAATAAGGTCAAACTTTGAATAATTTCTGAATAATGCATTTCATTGTTGGTGTGCTGAGAGGATGTTTGTAAAGGTTGGTTAAATATGATAATTTATGCAGAAATGCAGCTAATTTTTTCTGTAATTAGATACAACGTTACATGCCCAGGGTCTAGTTTCTGTTATATTCAAGCTTGTGGGATTCTAGCTAACGTTACTCAGCACTTTTAATTTATAGTTTCACCTGTGTGATTTCTTCCATCCTTTCCGCAGACCAAAAGAGGTTTTCAGACTTAAGTAGTTCCTGTAAGCACATCTAAACCTCTGCAGAAGTTGAAGAGCTATTAAAGGTCTCGCTGGTATTTAAAGCTTAAGAAGTGCTATATGAACCTTTTGGGCTTTCTTGAAGTTTCTTCTTTGTAATAGAAGAAAACTTTTAGAGTGTACTCCAACAGTCTGTGGACTCTGTTTATTTTTTGACTCCTTGTCCTCAGGGTTGGTGGTCTCAGGAAGTATGTAGAATCAGCAAAGTGTGGTTGGTGAGGCTCCAGTGTGCTTTGGACTATACTTGAGGGATAAAAGAAGATGTGTTCTGTTTTCCATATACCTGCAGTATTTTTCAGACAAAACGAATTTTGGTCGCAATATTAAAAAATTCAGCATTTTTCTAATTATATTGTCCTACAGTATTTTACTGTAATGAACCTTAAAATGATTTTACCAAATAAAGTTTTGTTTGGAATGACACAATGTCTAAAAGAAAGTATTTTGTATAAACCTTTGTGAACTTTATTATTATTATTATTAATCATAGTACAAATAATACATGAATTGTATTGTTTTCATTTAATATTATTATTATTATTATTTAAAATAATGATCTATTCCACATCCTTGAATGGCTTATTGCTTTTATTAAACATTTATTTCAATTTTAGAGGTGAAAAGAAAACATTTTGTAGTTTTGTTTAGATCTTTCTGTGTATTTTTGTATCAAGGTGAAAAAGTTAACCAGGACTTGAAATTAGATATTGAGTGAATTCCTCTATTTTATATTATTAATTTAATAATATAATAATACGTCATAATATTTTATTCTAATCCTGTAGGTCTGATCTTGTGCTTTTTTTACAGCTGGTTTAAAGTAACAGCTATAATTGTTGAGTGGGCAACATATATGGCCACAAAAATGTTTTATGTTTTCACAAAGGTAAAAAAATACCCCTTAAAATCAATTCAAATGTATTTATTTCTGTTTATTTCTGACCCCGGTTTGTATATGTTGGACACAGTATATGTTAGTGTCAGATGCTGTTGTTTAGTGTATGTTAATGCAGTTAGTATGAACTTTGTGTGGTGCACATATGAAGTCTCAATTGGTTCCCCAGCAGCTGTAGCCATCAGTGTGGCTTTGACAAGAGACGTGTGTGTCCGAAAGAAAAAACAGTCATTAGCATGTGCTTGTGTGTGTGTTCACACACCCGTCCGTCACCTGTCTCACTCCAGTGCCGTCACAGGACCGGCCTGCTAATATTAACGCCACAGCTGTGCAGGCGGGCTTGGACCCCTTTTGCTCGACATTATTACCCTATAACACTGATCTAGAAACAGCATTGCCACACCTTAGACTCTTTCAGCAGCCGTAATATAATCTAAAACAGATGCCATGCAATTGCTAAGAGAAACATCTATTGCAGAAAGAGAGAGTTTGCAGCATGTGTTGTGATCACAGAAGGCGTTTCCTGCTGGGAATGAGTCACATGACTCATATTTTCTTGGATTCTTTCCCTGATGTTCTCACATCTGCTTCTGTTGACCTTCAAAATGAAATCTTCTGTCGCTGCAGCATGTGCCAGAGGAAGCCACATTAACACTTTCCCCCAAGTGTGTCTGAACAGACCTGAAGGTATTTATAGACGTTGTCATATGATGAGAGTAATACTCTTCACAGAATGCTGCCTGCTCGTTGGTATATATTTTTTAAATAACAAGTCATGGTGGCTTGGGTAGGTGGTGTCATTTCCGCTTTCATCTTGGCCTAGCCAAGGACGCAAGTTGTCCGTCTGCCATAAAATGACCTCAGTATCAAGTGGCTCCTAATGGAAGGAGCGCGCAGGGAAATCCAGGGAATTATAGGGCATTTCCTCCAAAACATGTATCTTTTCTGTCTGTTTGGCTGCATTTAGACAATCACTTTTTATTTATCAGGTACGTTAGTCTAAAAGCAGCTTATTTCAGGGTGCGCCTGGAGTAATTTGATGTTTCTGAAGAGGTTTGCTCAAGGTGATATTGTTCCTTTTATTCATCTTAAAGTTTACAGGATCAAACCCCAGAGGTTCTGGGATCTAACCATTAGGCCATTAAATTCACATTCCTTTTCACTGGTTTTCATCATTTTTAAGACTTCCGACAGCCATTTTACACTGCAAAATATCAGAGAGACTTCACCCTTGATACTTCTCTACAGGATCAGCTCTAATGGCAGGCAGCATCAGTTTGCTCTGTTTTACATATTTATATCCATCCTCTTCTGCTTCAGTGCACACAGAGATGGCTAGACGTGACACAGACAAACCTAGATACCCTCTGCTACACTCCTGTTAGGCGTTTTCACATTTTTTTGTTAGAAAATATTGCTGTCTGAGATCAATTTAGGGAAGAGTAACATATAGGGTAAAATGTGCAGTAAAAAAATTATACTAACATGGATAAAGTTAATATAAGGTAATATCATTTATTTCACCATTTCATCATTTATTTTTTCTCTGTATATTTAATTATCTAAATTTACTCACCCTCAGGCCATCCAAGATGTAGATGAGTTTGTTTCTTCATCAGAACACATTTGGAGAAATGTAGCATTACATCACTTGCTCACCAGTGGATCCTCTGCAGTGAATGGGTGCCGTCAGAATGAGAGTCAAAACCGCTGATAAAAAAAATCACAATATTCAACAAATAATCCACACTACTCCAGTCCATCAATTAATGTCTTGTGAAACAAAAGGCAGTGGGTTTGTAAGAAACAAATCCTTCATTAAGACATTTTAATGTTAAACTATTGCTTTCGGCTAAAACACAAGTCCATAATAATGCTTCCTATAGTTAAAAAAAGCCCATCCTCTGTTGTTCTCTCAATCAAAACCCACCAGCATAATTGTGTAGACCTCTTTTGGGCTTTTTTTGCTCAGAAACAGTGCTTGATCTGTGCATATTTTTCTCCTGGTTCAGACGAGAATGTTATGAATAGAAGACTAGTTTGAAGTTAAAAATGCCATAGTGATACAGTGTTTCACTTCAGAAGAGGTGAATTTATGGACTAGAGTCATGAGGATTACATACGGATACAAAGACAAACGTGAATCATGCACATAGCATTCCTGTAGCTCAGACAGTGGAGCATGGCACTAGCAAAGATAAAGTCACTGGATAAAAGCATCTGCCAAATGCATACATTTAAATAAGCGTGCATTGAGAAAGTAAAAACATTTAATTTGATTTCCCGTTGACATTTCATGGCTATGCTGCTGAAGGCAGCTGCCAAAACATGCGGACAGATAGATGTAGGTCACTGCACATGTAAACAAAGTCACGGTGCTGGCATCCTTAACGTCCACACATGGTTTAAGCATGCATATGTTCATTTGGATGCTCCTTCCATTAAAGGTCAACTTTAATGTAGATTGATAAAATCCCTTAATGCGGCTTATCTCATTTTTACTCATCTGAGGCTTTTGGGTGTTCGCTAAAAAAACACCATGAAAAACACAAACAACTGTTGAAAATTGCATGTTCTCACATATATCCTATAAAATATAATGTCTCATTGTGCCCTGAATGAGCTGAAGTGTTTACTGATGCTGATTGTTTCTAAATGATCAATCTTGATAATCACACACCAAACAAACATGAAGCGTCTCAGTAGGAGACCAATTACCACATAATGCAATATAACGCTTACAGGCAGTGCTGTGGTTTGAAACGAGTGCTGTTGTTTTGTTTGTTGTGTCTGTAATCGGGGCAACCATTCAGGCTATGTGGTTGTTGGACTGGGACACATTTTTTGTGCTATGAGCTGTCTAGTTTGAAGAACAACTTTTAGCCGTGAAGTCAGGCTTGCCCTGCTATCTCACAACCGTATATCAAGATATAAGCTATTTCTGACTGTTCTGAACGTTTGTGCGAATGTCTGACTTCAGTGAGTGGGTTGTAGAGAGATGCAGAGGGTTGTTAAAATATTAATGGTGTTTGGACGATTCGAGCACTCCTCTGGCGTGTGTGTGTCAATGCAGATGTGGGTAACCCAGATTATCCAGGATGTTGATCTTTGAGACAGATTGTTGCCACTATATTGGATACTTCAGAAGAAGCCCAAGAGAAGCATGTAATTCTGTTGCTGTTCATTGTTCTGTTTTATCTTTCTAGTGTTGTGAATGTACTCAATTTGGATTTAAAGTTTAGTTTTGTCACATGACAAAGGCTCTAGAATAATACAGATGTTCAGTATTAGACATGTAGAAACAGGTGTTATGGTTTAGGTAGCAGTGATTTACTGCAGAGATTTTTTATTTCAAAGTAGACGGGCTGTTTTTTTTTGTTTTTTTTTAAAAACTACTGAAACAGATCTTTTGAGGAGCAAGAACAGCTTACAGTATTTCAGTTGTGTTTAAAGCATCAGATATACAGTTTCTGATGTTTATTCCTATTAATTAAAGTAAATTCTAGTAGTATCACTTTGTGATTTGTTGTAGTTGAAAAGCTCAAAAGGTTGGGGTTTGTAAGATGTTTTTAATGTTTTTGAAAGAAGTCTCTTGCACTCATCAAGGCTGTATTTATTTGATTTATTTGAAAGTAAAAACAGTAATACTGTGAAATTTTATTACCAATTAAAATAACTGTTTTTTTTTATTTTAATCTATTTTAAAATGTAATTCATTCATGTGATGCAAACTAAGCTGAATTTTCAGCAGCTATTATTACAGTCTTTAGTGTTAGAAATAATCCTTTAGAAATAATTCTAATATGTTGATTTGCTGCTCCAAAAAATAAGCAAAATAATACGGTAAAATAAAAGAGTTGTGGTACTTAATATTTTTGTGGTAACAGCAATGAATCTTTATTTTTGGATAAAAAGAAAGTTCAAAAGAACTGCATTTATTTGAAATAGAAACATTTTGTAACATTATACTGTAAATGGCTTTACTGTCACTTCACTTCTATGCATACTTGATAAATAGAAGTATTTAATTTTTAAATTAATTAAACAGTGTTGAAGGTCATAATAAGTGGCTAATAATAACGTTAACTGATCACATCACACCACATTAATCACAGTCAATATTGTTGTCCTTTTATTTTCCATTATAAACCTAACCATTATTTTCAATGTAGAATTTGAATTTGAATTTCAGTAAAATGAGGTGATGTGGTACAACACATGCAAATTATCTGAAAAGCTAAATAAAATGTTTCATTTCTTTTGCATAATTTTCTAAACAATTTTAAATCTGTTCAGCATCTTGTTAATTATAGCAGCAGTAAGTCACTCAGACACAAATAGGGCACAACTGGCACAGTTCCCTTGCGAATGACCTGTGTGAAAAGAATATGAAATTTACCGCCTGCAGGACACTTAATTAAATTATGAGCAATAGGTGTTTGTGGCATTTTCAAGTGTAAACAGTCGGAAATATCTACTCTGCGAGTCTCTCAGTGTCCTTGTTTAGCTCCGCTGCTGCTCTCTGACGGTCATGTGCACGCGTGTGCAGATCTCAGGCGCCCTGTGCCATGTTGTGTTCTGTTGCCATCCACACAGACAGTAGAGATGCATGCCGCACATGCCTGAGGTCCGACTGACCCAGATCCACCGAGCCTTGTGCTCTTCTCTCCACTGCCGACACACACAGACCTGTTATGGACGTGTCACTGACCCACTTCGCACCATTGTGTCTGTAAATCCATTCATCCAGCATATATGCTAATGCAAAAATTTAACAGAATTTACAGCTGTATATTTAAATCACATCAGGGTTTTCAAAGGAAAAAATACTAACAGGATCTTTTTAATATGCTAATTCCTTCATCTAGATAGGAGTGTGATTACATAGAGAGCAAAAAGTACTAAAATTACTTTATGGAAATAAATAATAACTAAATTCAACCATAATAGTAAGATTTAAACAAAGAATAGCACCACATAACAAAATTACTAAAAAAATTAACTAAAATAATTAGGCTATATTATATTTATTATAATATTTTTATTTTATTTTTCATTTTTATTTTTTATACTAATATTTAGGTCTAATTTATTTTCATTTTAGTTTTAAGGTTAAGTTTGTTTTTTTTTTTTTTGGTTTTGTTTTTTTAATTCATTTCCAGTTCCAATAATTTTACTGCTTCAACTTAAACTGAATGAAAATTAAAAATGTTGCTTTGGCTGAAATTAGTTTTTCATCTAATATTTGCTTTTTTTAAAAAAAATTTCAGCTTTATTTCAGTTAACAAAAATGTTTTAATTTTAGTTAATGATATAAAAACCTGTCACCTAACCTTTTTTTTTTTTTCAGTATTACGATTTAAATTTCACATTTATTTTAGTTTTTTAGTTAGTAATATTTTAGTGCTTCAACTTTTAGTGCTTCATTTTTATTTTCTATACTACTGTTTAGGTCTAATTTATTTTTATTTTAGTTTGAAGTTTATATTCATTTCCAGTTCCAGTAATTTTGCTGCTTCAACTTAAACTGAATGAAAATGAGAAATGTTGCCTTGGCTGAAATAAGTTTTAAGTGTTAAGTTTTTCATCTTTTTTTAAATTTCAATTAACAAAAATGTTTTAATTTTAGTTAACAATAAAAACCTTCTCACCTACCGATTTTTTTCAATATTATAATTTAAGTTTTACATTTATTTTAGGTTTTATTTATTTAGTAATAATTTTAGTGCTTATAATTATTTCAGTTAGTCGCCAAGGTTTTTAATGTTTTTAATAGTTTTAGTTTTTGCATAGCAACACCTTGGCAACCGCCCACAGCACCCTATTTTTTGCTTGCAGATAATGTAAAGATCTACTTTACTCTCATTACATTTCTCGTCTGTATTTTTTCATCTCCTTTTATGGCTGATGAGGGATTGTGGGTCTATTTTTACTGTAAGCTAGAGGTGAAACCTGATCTGGCTGCAGTGGACCTGACAGATCTGTGTCTGTGGTGAGGAGCTCGTCATGTGAACTTTTATACTCAAACGCAGGTGTCTGCATGTTTAGCTGACTGTGGTCAGATGTGCTGAAACTGCTTTGCCCTCTGCTGTGGCTATATGACTGCCCACATGAGTCAGGTCATCAGGAAGAAGATTCCTCCTGGCCTTTTCTGTGAAACTCCAAATGTACTGCAGCACAAAGCCTGTCAGGAAGATCTTTCTCTTTTTTTTTTTTTTCCAGACCTCTTGTCTCTGTAGTGAGGTTTTCCCTTGCTGCGTCTCAGATGATCTGCCCGGACACGTCCTAAACCCTTTTTATGCTTTAATCTCGAAGTTTACTGCTGTTTTTATCTCTTTGTCCCTCTGCCCAAACATTGCCTCATCCCTGGATCACATGCAATGTTTTTCTTTCTCTTTCAAGCTCAAAACTTCAGTATATTGACCTCTTTTTCTACATTTTCCCCTAGTGCATCTTGGGAGGTGTTGTATTTGTTCCTGTTGCCATGCTGATGGGTAATTAAAGACAGCGTCAACCATTATAATTAGTATAATTAATCATACCACAGCACTGTTAAGCTGGCATTACCACCTTAGGTGGTGAATTAATTGATTTTCAATAATTCAACAGTATGTCATCAGTTATTCTTTGCATAATATTATAC
>JAFVLL020009353.1:33948-151502 GCA_021397915.2 Tor tambroides | reverse complement strand
CGAATGAATATGCTGTCCAGGGGGCCCAGAATCTGTAGCGGCGCCCCTGCCTGTGTCAATTTGAGTCTTGTTAAAGATTTAAATCCCTGCCGCCAAAATCCTCTGTTGGTCATAGATTATGGGAAGTGAAACTTAAATTTATAGGGGTGGTTGGATTTATTCACACACTTTAAAATATTTATTTGAAGCTTCTTTCTTTTCAGATGCTTATTTACAGCATTATTTTAATGAGCTGTATATTAATTTATTGGGAGAAAACTGGTAGTTTTATGTGGAAATCAAAGATTTGAGCACCCACATTTAGCCAAAATGGCATGATCATAACACCCTGCGAATATTCGACTGTGAGATTGGGATTCGAATCAGGCTCCTCCTATCGAAGCATCGAATCGTCCACTATTCGGGGTCACCCCTAATGAGAGCCATTCCTGTCAACACAGGGGAGGATCACCTGTCCACGCAGGATCTTTTGCTAGGAGAGTGGCAACTGAACCTCTGATTGTGAAGCAGTTTTGGAAGTTTCTTTTCTACAGAGCGAAGGTGGACCTGTTATGGTGAGTGAAATGTTGTATTGTCCCCTTTGATTCTTTCTGTTGTCACTGCTGTCCCTGGGCATCAGAGCTCCATCTACAGTTTGACTACGACATGTTCTGCTTAAGGGTATGTCTGTTGTTTGCATGCTGTGATGGTATATAATTCCTATTGCATTATGACGCAATGTTGAGTTCCTATGAAAGGGAACATCTAGGTTACTGGTGTAACCCTTGTTTCCTGAGTGGGAATAGCATACCTATGTAGGATCTGTGATGCAGACCTTTGTGGAAATAGCTTTTGCACCATCAGCCAATTAATTGGTGTGATTCTATAGGGCTTCAGACCACATGTCCACTGATCTGTTCCCACTGCATTATGACATGGTGTCTCAGTCCCATTCATAGTTAGACCAGTATACCAACAGTCGACCAAGGATATATATTCTGAATCTGCCAATCCCTGTAAAATAAAGTCACATTTGAAGGGTGTATTTGGAGAGCTTTTCTGAAATCACTTAGCCTACATCAGGGGTGTCAAATTCAGTTCCTGAAGGGCCACTGTCCTGCAGAGTTTAGCTCCAACCCTAATTAAATACACCTGAAACAACTAATCAAAGTCTTTAGGATTACCAGAAACTTCCATGCAGGTCCTTGTTAAAAAAAAAAAACAGAATATGCTGGTTAGGTATGTTTTGAAGCATGCCAGCTGGTTTGAGCTGGTTTAAGCTGGTCATATGCTGGTCCTAAGCTGGTCCTATGCATATGCATATACTGTTTTTTTTCAACAGGGATGTTTTGGAGCTGGTTGGAGCTATACTCAGCAGGACAGTGGCCCTCCAGGACTGGAGTTTGACACATGTAGGATACATGAAGAAGACAAATGAAACCTCTGGAACATGCAACATTGAAATGAGACACAACATCTAATTTGGGACAGTATATTTGTTCGGTGACAATTATATTCAGTATATTATTACGTCCGCTAGGGGTAAGACGCAATAAAGAACATCAAAGACTCATCCGTCAGACCAAAAATGAAACAAACGAAAACACCATAAATTGATGTTTTAAATTTATTTAAGAGATGAGGAAAAACAGTCATTGAGTAGTACTGGCCTTCAGAGAGACCCAAGGCCCAAAACAACAAACAAAATCAGTCTAGAAAATAAATCAATATAGTTAACCTAGCAAAATAAATAAATAAAAATTAAAATACAGAAACCTTACCTAACTACTCTTAATGAAAACAGAGAGAGCGTATTAAAATAAAAGGGCAGGTCTCTCCTACAATGACCACATAAATAGGAAACAGCTTCAGAAAACACTAACAGAAGTCTTTGGTCTGGCGGCTGATGGGGAGCCTGGAACAGCGTGACCGGCCCAAAGTCACATCAGCTCACTTCTGGATAGCGGAAGAGGCGTTTTAAAAGGACCACCAGTTTAGCATCCAATAACCGCTGACAGACGGCGCCACAATTGGCAAATCAGCGGCGATATAAAGACACACAAAGAGAATAGGAAGAACATGAAAAACAATTACAAAATACAACAAAAGACACATAACGTAACACCCCCACCGCTAAGAATCAAAACCCCGTTGATTAAACATGTTACACTGCACGAGATAAAGTGTCCACCAAAACATTATCCTTTCCTTTTTTATAGCGAATTTCCAGATTGAATTCTTGAATAATTGATGCCCAAAGCATTATTTGTTGATTTAAATTTCACATACGAGACAGGAAGGCCAAAGGATTATGGTCTGTAAAGACCACTAAAGGCAGTGAACTTGACCCCACATACACCTCAATATATTGCAGACCAAGCAGCAACTCCAAAGTCTCTTTTTCAGTCGTGCTGTAATTCAAAAAATTGCAGACAGGATGGTCAATTCCGTGTGCATCTTCTTGCAAGAGAACTGCACCAGCTCTAGTAGCGCTGGCATCCACATCAAGCTTTAACGGCAAAGAGAAATTAGGGGCAAACAATATAGGCGTGCTACACAGTAGGGTCTTAACTGACTCAAAGGCTTTCTGACATTCGTCAGACCACACATAATCTTTCTTCTGACAAAGCAAGTTAGTCAAGGGCAACACCACATCAGAAAATTTTCTGCAGAATCCTCGACAATACCCCGCCATACCAAGGAAACATCTCAGCTGTAGCTTGGTTCTTGCAAGAGGAAGCTGTTCAATAGCTTGCACTTTGGCTGCCACGTGTTTCACATGTTCATCACAGCGGGTCATCGACTACTTTGGGAAATGGCAAAACTTTTCCTCCGGCCAGATCATTGCCGAAGATAAAATCAACTCCCTTAATAGGTAGTTGAGGTTAAATAGCGATCTTAATAAGACCAGAAACCGAATCAGACTGGATGTTCACAAAATGTAAAGGGACTCTCACTATTCCCAATTCAGTCCCCTGAACTAATACATCAGAACCTCAATACGAATCATCTGAAAAAGGCAACATATTGCTGCACACGAACGACTGGCTCGACCCATGAAGAATGCAAACAGGAACTTTGTTTTCCTCTTGACCGGTAAGGCAAATTACACCCTTAGAAACAAACAGCTTATATTCTAAATCAACTCCGTCCAAACCAATTTGCGGACCTGTAATGCGAGCAAAACCAACGCTCTTTGGGCCCTGATGTTTAGGAGACTGGTTTTTTCTTCTCAGAACTGGACAAACAGCAATGAGATGGCCAGTCTCATGACAATAGAAACACTCACGTGGTTGACTAGGACTGAACGGACTCATTTTAACATGTTTTGGGCTCTTTAATAGTCCAGATTGGGAGGATTCACAGCGCACAGATGGAACGAAAACATTTTTATGAATCAATACAAACTCATCAGCAGAAACCGCTGCTTGCGCGAGCGTATTTACCTTTTGCTCATTCAGATGTACAACAATCTTATCTGGCAACGTGTTCTTAAAATCCTCCAACAACACAAAATTAGTTACTTTGCTGGACTGACACCACTTATCAAACAAAGTTCCCTTTTCACGGGCAAACTCAACTGATTGGCGGCTCTTACATGATTATGGTATTTTTGACGGTAAGCCTCAGGAACCAACTCATAGTTTCTCAGAACGGAGGCCTTCAAGACATCGTAATCTAGACTCTCCTCGATAGACAAAGACACACAGATCTCCTGCGCTTTACCAGTCAATTTGCATTGGAGCAAGAAAGTCCAGCTCTCCCTTGGCCACTGCAAAGCAACAGCTATATGCTCAAATGCATTAAAATAAGAATCGATCTCAGTTTCTCTACTAAGACTAATATTGAAATACCCTAATAATATCGAAATCACCAGAACTTAAAGAATATGGAGCAGGAGAGACAACGGTAGGTGCACTAGGCACAGATACTGGGGTTTGCGACACACTCACCGGCGCAGCGGGCAAACGGCTTACACCCTGAGCCTCCAGTTCGCACTGCTTCACGTGCAGAAGCTGTGTGTCGTGTTCTTGCCATTGGCTTGTAAATCGAGCTCTTTGAGTTGTATAGCCAATTTGAGATCTTCCGTATTTAGACCTACGAGCGGATGTGGAGTAAAGCCTCCATCTGCAGCCGACACCTTAGCAGAAGCCCCAGCTCCCAACTGGCCTGCAGTGGACGCAGCAACATCCACATCCCGTAACTCCGATTCTATTTTCAAAACCCCAATTGAATTTATACTGTAACAGTATTGATGTAACTTGAAACTAAGGCCATGTTCACACAGCAGGAGAATATGGTAGTCAGTTCTGTATTTGAATCTTTAATATGGTCACAGTACGGTTATTTACGAAAGTGACAACCTTATTCTACAACCTAACTCACACAAATTTTCAGGATTGCATTTACAACTGCATTCTCGGAAAACCTGCACTGTGTGAAGGGAACCAGGCTGGACAACTAGTTGTCTGTCATGTGAAACAGTACAAGAGACCCACTCTAGTGCACAAACGCGTGACTAACATGTGCGGGTTTTCATGTGTGGTTTTGTAGCTTACAAAGACGCAGATATGAGCTGTGTGTCATCTGAAGTTTTACATCAAGGTTCCTCAAATCTTGCCCTGGAGGGCCAATGCCCTCCAACCCTGATTAAACACAAGCTAAGCTAAGCTAGCTAAACAAAGTCTACAGCATCGCTAGGAAATCACAGGTAAGCTTGATCAGGGTTTGAGCTAAACTCTGCAAAGCAGCGGCCCTCCAGTAAAGGATTTGAGGAACCCTCCAATCACTGTTCTCCACCGGAGCTGCCCCTGTCAGTTTGGTGTTCAATGCGTGACTTAAATGCTCTGCTCTCCACTTTTTCATTTGCATTTTGCAAAATAATAGCATACCATAGCAATTTAAGATTCCACACTTTTAATTTAATGAATTCCACACTTAATGGCTATACTAACTAGTCTATACACTAATGAAATACATAGCAGAGAAACTGTGATTCACATAGAATCACATCTTTCCTAAGAACACACCTGTGGTAAAATCATTGTACAGAATTTCTCATGGCTTTTTTTATATATAAATATATATATAACAGTGGACAGAGACAGAATGGTTAAATTTCTTTGATTCTGTTGACATCTAGTGGTTTCTGCATGAATTTCAGATATGTTCTAAGGCCTTTGTAAAGGAAAGTGAGTCTCGGTGTAACCAAAAGATGTATACTGCAGATCTGTTTTCAGTGATAATCCTTCTATAAATTGGTTCCAGTCAGATTCAGATGATCTTATCAATACTTATGACATTTAACCTTGTGTCTCTTTAAAAACATTCTAAAGTTGTTGTGCTGGAAAGTTTGGATGTTCATTTCCTCACAGTGGGTGATCCAAGAGGGAAGTCAAACGCAGGAATGTAATGAGGCCAAACTCAAAGACTTGATTAAAGTTGTAATAGTTGGGGTGCTTGAAATTAGTTTTTGCATGGTGGGATGCATGATAAAGAGACAGAGAAACCAAGTAGGCCCTAGTTGAAATGACTTTCAGTGTGATTCTTTCCAGCTGATGAATGAAAAAAAATCAGTAAAAACCAAACAACTTTAAAGCAACTGAATGCAGCAGTGATGACTTGTTTTAAAAGCCAACCTGACAGTTAGCATCACACTGGTTCCCTCTACATTTTTCCCACTGACTTATTGCAGAAAAAGGTTGCATAACTTCAGTGTCACCACTATTGTGCTTTGACAGCCCTTTCAATCTTTATTAAAAAAAAAAAAAAAAAATTCCTGAAAGTTTGAGTTACTGTGGAATAGTTTGCAAGAGCACGATTATAATCACAGTGAGGCTGTGAAAGTTGACATGAGTTGACCTGTTTGGTGATGACATTTAATGTCTCCGACAATTTCTTTAGTCTCTTTTAGCCACTTGTTAGCAACGGTCTTTTTCAAAGCAAGTAAACAAAGTAAAAAAAAATCACAAGGGGTATTACTGGTGTATTTTATGGCATAGAAGACAATGTAGCCAGTGCTAACTCGTTTCCTTGTTTTGGCCTACAAAAATACATCATCCCTTCTTTCTTCAGCTGAACACAAAAGAAGATATTTTAAATAATGTAACTAAACAAATGATGGTTCCCATTGACTTCCATAGTACTTTTTCCCCCTCATATGGAAGTCACTCAACTGTTTGGTTACACATATTCTTAAAAAATATCCTTTTTTATGTTCAACAGAAACAAAGAATCTCATACAGGTTTGAAACAACAAAGGTGAGTAAATTTTTGGGTGAACTGCCCCTTTAGGACACCAACAGTTTATAGGCAGCATGCAGGCAATGAAGGTCACAGAAATGAGACCTTTCACCTGTCTCTGAAAACACCAAGGCCAGTTGAAGACTGTGCCTAAAGAACTAATCTGACCAACTAGCAGTTAGCCAAAGGGTAATGAGTCTTATTTTTGGATTCAAATAAGACTGATTTTATGACCAGTCTTAAAGAAAACATCTTAAGCATTTTATTTTTAACAAAAGGCATTTTATGCCACCAGCCACAGAGGAAAGATGCCCAGGGCCCATTCTCATGAACATGCAGAAATGTTGGGGAACCTAAGTGCCTTGGTGGAAGAGTGGAGTAACATCTGGTGCAATCCATGCTGGTGAGATGCACTGCACTGTAGTACTTAAAGCAGCTAGTGGCCAGACCATTTTTCAGGGGCTCATTAACCTATTAAATTTCTGTTTGTGATATATCTGTGAAACTTGTTCAGTTTTTCTTTGTTGAATCTTTCTTATGCTTTCTTATATAATATTGTTAAATATTTGCATATGTGAAGAAAATTTCAGGAGATAAAAGCAGTTGAAAGTGAGATGATGCCTCTTTCTTTCTTTCTGAGGGAACTCATGGAAAATCAGCCCACAGGTATGACCGAACAAATCGAATCTGAAAGTGTTAAGCAATACCCCACATATACTTTATTTCCAACTAGACCAAAGAAGTCCACTTTATAATATTGCATATGATGTACCTTGTTAATTTAACATTTTCCACACATGTCAATGATATGTTTTGTGGTCACAAAGATGAAACTTTAATACATTCATTCTATTCTTTTGAATTGGTTCAGAAATGTTGGTCTAATTCATATTCCCATTTAAATAAACCACCCATCTTTGCACGGTCCTTTAATATGAAGCATATTATTATTATGATATAAATTTTTCATCCATAAACAAAACTCACTGCAAGTCTTTTTGTGTTTATAGCATTAAAAACTGTAATAGATTGCCGAAACAATATAGACTCTTGATTAGGTTCAACCAGCTTTCTTTCATTCGTAGTTAGTATTATTTTTATATTTTGTCATAGAAAATGTCATTCGTTGAGTGAGCAGCAGTTAGCTACAGTTCATCCTCCAAACCGCTCGGTGGCGAGCGCATACATAAATGCTGGTTTAAAAAAACACTCACGCGGCGGTTGTGGGTAATATTCATGGCGGAATTCTGAATCTGCAGTGGAGAGACACACTTTCTACTTTTCTCTCTGGATATTTAAACAGTGGAATTAACTTACATCTTTACCTCTTGTAAAAGTGAATTAACATCCATACATTTGAAGGAATGGCTGAAACAGGCTCAGGTGAGCGGAGTGTGTAATATTCAGTCAGTCTGATAAACACTGCAGCTGTTATTGAGCGCAACCGGGAATGTAAACAGATGATTTACCACCAACAAATACTTATTTAGTAGTTATATTCGTGTACATGTATCCTATTAGGTTAAAAATGTGCAATTTGGGTAATAATGAGTAAAGAGCCCCAAATAGACAGCTAACTGCGATGAATGAACTGGCCTAATGCTGATTGTATCGTTACGTGCAATACATTGTCAATTAGGTTTATGTAATTTGTTTATGCTGCAAGGAATGCTTTTAAACATATTAAGATTTTCGCTTTTTTGACAATTAGGTTGTTGAATTCATTTTCTCTTAGCTACAATTACAAAGGTCAAAGTATAAAGTATATTTGTTATGAAAGTTTAGCTATATATGTTGGTGTAGTTTTAATGCTGTCAGTAGGTACTGCATGATTTGAGTCAAATATCTGTCATCTGTTAACTGTTTCTGTTCCATCTCAAGATCAAGGTGGTGACATGAAACATGACTGCATTTCCTCCCCTGGGGTCTCAGATCAGGAGAAGGAGATGGCATCCAATGCTTTTGAGGCCTTTAAGGTAAATGACTATAATCTGAGCAGGCGATTGTATCCATGGTTGTTTCCGGCTGTCATTGTTGACGATATAAAGTGATGTTTCTTTAGGCTGGAAGCTATGACGAGTCCTTGAAACATCTTGACAGCCTTCAGGAGCTTAACAAAGAGGACTACAAGATTACAATGAATAAAGCGATCACTGAGTTTTATAAAAGTGGGCAGACAACAACCAGCACCCTGAAGCAGACGTTAATGACCTTGAAGAATCAGGTTTGATATTACATATTGCATCTTTCTCATTATCATAAGCCTTGGAGTACTGATGCTAATTGATCGTTGTTTGCAGATGCACACAGCTGTGGATGATATTGATGGTTTGGATGATGTTGAGAACAGTATCCTCTACTACAATCAAGCAGTGATTCATTACCATATGCGACAGTATTCAGAAGCTATATCCACTGGGGAGAAGCTCTACCAGTTTCTTGAACCTTTTGGTATGTTTGAGGATGCAAATGAAAATTTCTTGCATAGTGTTGAGAAATGAGTTGTTGTTGTTTTTTTTTTTTTAATCTGCACCTGGACTAGTACCAAAAGCATTAAGTGTTTTAACTGGTCTGGTGCAATAGTGTGGCACGGCTTGATGGGTTTCTCTGTCCTAGAAGAAAAGTTTGCTCAGGCCGTTTGTTTCTTGTTGGTGGATCTATACCTGCTCACCTTCCAGCCAGAGAAGGCACTGCACCTGTTGGCTGTACTGGAGAAGCTCACTGTGAAGGATGGGAACAGCAAAAATGGCAAAGGAGAGGTGAGAGATATTTGGCTCTTTCGAATCATTTTTATTTTTGATTCTTTCGCCCTGTCTTGTTCTCAGTAGAATTTTTGAAGTGTTGATGCAGGTGTTATTACATCTGTAATAAAAACTTGCACAAAGTGCATTTTAACCGCTGCTAAATCGCGCTATTTAAAAAAAAAAAAAAAAAAAAAAACATACATATATTGTAGTTCTCTATTAGCATTATTTACCATGAGAATGCTATGTAATGTACCAAATTTACTTCCTTTCAAAAGTTTGGGGTCAGTAAGATTTTTAATTATTTATTAATTTTGTTTATTTTAGTTAGTTTTTTTTTTGTGCTTGTTTTTGAAAAAAGCATCTTATGCTCAGTAAGGCTATTAATTTGATCAAACAAACAACAAAACCCTAAATATGAATACATAATATTATTGCAATTTAAAATAATCATTTTCTATTTTAATATATTTCTAAATGTATTCCATCTCCAGTCTTCAAGAATCTTCATATCCTTCAGAAATCATTCTAATATACTGACCTTGGACTGAAGAAACATGTCAGTGATGAAAATGTTTTGTTTTGTTTTTTGTTTGTTTTTTTTGGAAACCATGATATTTTATTTCCAGAGTTATTAAGGAACAAAGTTCAAAAGAACATAATTTATCTTAAATAAAAAATAGTTTTTGTAACACATTTTTCAATCACATTTGAACAGTTGGTAACACTTTAGATTATGGAACACACATTCCCCTCAATAAGAGTTTTCCCTCAATAAACTTCTAATTTGCTGCATATTGATAGTAAGTACAGTAGCTGTTGTAGTAGCTGTATGTTTAGGTATTGGGTCAGGTTAGGGGATCCAGAATATGGTCATGCAGAATAAGACATCAATATGTGCTTTATAAGTACTGATAAACAGCCAATATGCTAGTAATATGCATGCTAGAAAGCAACTAGTTAATAGTGTTCCCTAATGTAAAGTGTTAACCGATCAATTTATTGTATCCTTGCTTAATAAATGACAATTTCTTTCAAATATAAATCTTACTGCTTTCAAACTTTTAAACCGAAGTGTACCTTGCCAATGTGATAGAAAGAATTTTGGATTGTAGTGTTTGTAAAATTAGGCCCCTGGCTGTAGCTCACCAGGTCCAGCTCTAGAAAGTAAAGAACGGGTTAATATGCCAGTTTTGTGAGATGATAAATTGAGAGTTGTTACTCTAGGTGCTGTTTTCTTGACTTTCAACCTTTTGGATCATGTGTCATTTACAGAGCACCAACAGCACAAATAAGGAATCTACTTCTATGAAAGCAGAGTTCACAGCTATGATCGAGGCAGCTAAATCAAAGATGCACCAGGTGAGAGCAGTGAGCATAATGAATGTTGAAGTTCAGTTCCTGGTGCCAATTTACAACACACAGATTTAACATAACTTGAAATAAAAAAGGTTTGTAATAGATTTGCACTGTGTTCAGAAAGCCAACTCTGAATCTAAAAGGCTTTAATGTATACTGATCAGCTAGCAACTAGCAAATTTGTCTAGCAATTGAGCTGTTTGGGATATGTGTGTTTGCAGTATAAAGTACGAGCCTATATCCAGATGAAGTCACTGAAGGCCTGTAAACGAGAAATCAAATCTGTGATGAACACATCTGGAAATGTGAGTAGATTGACACATTACATACATACTGTAAATGTTGGTCAGGTACGCCTGCTCATGTAATATACTTGTAATGTAGCTTTTGTTGGCTGACTGTATTTACACATTTCTCCCTCAGTCTGCGCCTTCACTCTTCCTGAAGAGTAATTTTGAGTATTTGAGGGGAAATTATCGTAAAGCTGTTAAACTCCTCAACAGTTCAAATATCGCAGAGCATCCAGGACCCTTGAAAACAGGTACACAGTTAAAAACCACCCATATATGCTTCAAAAAGGAAAAAAAAAAGGATACCCATTCCAATCTGAGCACATTTCTTTTTTGTTTTCATGTGAGATTTGTACACTATCATCGTTTACATTTTTGATTCCAAGAAGTGGTACTATGCAAAATACACCTTAGAAATGTCAATAAATGTTTTGTTAAAAACCTTAGTAACGAAAAATCTAATTTTCTCTCCTGGAATATATTTACTCAGGTTTGTCTTTTTTTTTCCCTGCTTAAAGGTGAATGTGTGAGATGTATGTTCTGGAATAATCTCGGTTGTATCCATTTTGCCATGGGGAAGCACAACCTGGGTCTTTTTTACTTTAAAAAAGCACTTCAAGAAAATGATCACATATGCGCCCAGCTTGGTGACGGCAGTAATGGGCAGGGTAAGAGAGATGAGGACATTTTACATGCCAGATCATACAGCAGAATCTGTGATAGACCATACTTGAAAACTCTAAGAAATTGTGATTTATGAATATTTTGTATTCTTGTTTGTTAACATTGTTTCATTTGAATTTTTTTTTCCCCACAGCCGCTAAGAAGTTCACAGGGATCCCCATGTGTGCTCTGTTAGCTAACAAGCGCTATGAGCTGCTGTATAACTGTGGGATTCAGTTACTTCATATCGGTCGACCGCTGGCAGCGTTTGAGTGTCTGATGGAGGCGGTGCAGGTGTATCACTCCAACCCTCGACTGTGGCTCAGGCTCGCAGAATGCTGCATCACAGCTAATAAAGGGGTACAGACATTAACCCACATGTGCAATTAAAATTTAGAATGAAAGACACTTGGAAAAACTTGGTTTGAATGAGTGTGTATTTGTTTTATGTTTAAAGGCCTGTTCCCACAAAATGCCTAAATGACAGCAAAGTATAAAATTGGCCAACATATTTTCCACACCAAAACAATTTACAATATAATTATTTCAGATGGTGATGCATTTATTTATGACCTTTTTTGTTTCCTTCAGAGCTCGGAGCAGGAAACAAAAGGTTTACCCAGTAAAAAGGGGATTGTGCAGGCTGTTGTTGGGCAGGGCTATCATCGCAAGATTGTTTTAGCATCACAGTCCACACAAAACACCATTTACAGGTGAGGAAGGGTGATTCAATCTAATGGGTCTTGACATTTGCTAGTGTGATGTGAGATTGTCTGGTTGGTTGGAGCAGTGCAACATTTCCAGTGGCTGAAAATACTGTAATGTCACAGTGTCTCCAGAAGGTGTCATCCTGTTGCTTTTCTTACCAGAAGTAGCATTTTAAATCTTTAAGTGGTTTCTGAGAGCTGTATCATGCCTTTTAGGTTTCAGTCGTATTAAAAAGTCTTTCTGATACACTTGGCATGCTAAAATGCATTTACACACACATGTTTGTGTGCAGTGAGGGCCAGTCAGCAGCAATCCCAGTGGCCAGTATGGAGTTTGCAGCGATCTGTCTGCGTAATGCTTTGCTCCTGCTCCCAGAGCACCAACAGCACGACAGCAAACCTGACAGTGGCTCCAAGAGCTGCAGTCAATCAGGCAGCACAGAAAGCGGCAGCGAGACCAGCGATGCCTGCAGGTACATGTAAAAACATGCATGCACCACCAATGCTGGCAATAACAGATCCCAAACTAGATTGAATATAGCAGAAGATTGAATTTGCTGAACACATTAAAGAACACTCTTTGATGCCGTTTTAAGATAATCTGGTGATCTTTGAGTTGTTCTTTGACAGTGGGAAGACTCTAGAGGGAGACAAGTTCATTCCTGCTGCCCCCTCATCACCCTTGAGAAAGCAAGAGGTGGAGAATCTCAGGTGAGGTTACAGGAGACTTTTCTGGAATTAATTTCTCACACATAATAAAAATGACCTGAAGCAGATTTGAATGACTTTAAACACATTTGATTTGACTCAGTATGGCAAATGCTGTTAGCCAATACACTGCAAAAAGCAATTTCCTAGCTCAGTCTTCCAGTAGAAATATCTAAATATTCCTAAATCAAGAAACATTTAATTCAGAACAGAGTTTTTTTTTTTTTTTTAATGCTTAAAACAAGAATAAATATCTGCTAAAGGGTTAGGGACAATAAACATGCTTTCCTTTTGATTTTTTTTGATTTTTTGTTTTAAGTATAAAATCATTATACATTGATACATTTTTTTTTAAGAAAACTTAAAATCTGTCATTTTCCTTCAAGTAGATGTATCTTCTTTTTTTTTTCTTTTTTTTTAATTTATTTATTTTTTAAATTTTTAGATATTTTATACTGGAAAACAAGACGAAAATACTGTGCAAGTAAATCATTTTTTACTGTCTGTTCTCTATGTGAGACACACGTCTTCCTCAAGGGGGCACTTGCCAGCTCAGAAAGGGGAATCCTTTTTTTTTTTATGTGTGACTCATGAGAGACATGTTCAGCATTTAGTATATATTAAAAATAGTATGCAAATTAGAATGCAATATATAATACACAGTAGCATGCTGCATTTTTCACATGATCTCAGCATGTTAATTTTGTTATAAATGGCTACATTTTTACATCCAGTTATTTCTAGTAAAACATCTTCACTTTTGCAGTATAAATTATGAGCCAAGAATAAATGAAAGCTGATAAGTCTTGCGGTTTAATCATCACAGTGGTCAAGAAGAACCTTGAGCAATAGTTCAGACTATGTGTTCTGTTCAAATTTATTCACAAATGGTATTATGCTATTCTAAACATAACCAGCATATGTGAACCAGTCCCACTTTTAAATTTCCTTTACAAATACATAATATTTTAGAAATAGATTTGCTAAATTTGGTACTTCAATATGCAAAATATCGATATGGCAAATGGTCTTGGCTAAATCCATTCAATACACTGTATTAACATAAAATGCAACAATTGCTAATTAGAGTGGTAATTAAAGTCAGTTAACCCTCCCCCGGCTAGCCTACTATACACCTCTCTCTTATTTTATGCACCCACTTCACCATTCACTCTCGCATTACTTTTGCCTCAGGAATTGATTAGACCTTCTACCCCACCTCCATCCCACTCTCTCCCCCTCCCCCTCATCTTTGATCCAGCGGGACAGTCTCCTCCGGAGGGCTGGCCGGACGTGGTTCCCTGTGAAGGGAAGGGGTGTGGTGTGTGTGGATTGTGTTGACCCTGCACTGACACCCTGATACACTGACACTTTTACGAGCCCATGCACCATTTACTCAAAGGGCTCTTCCTGGAATCCTGCAGGCTATTGTGTCGCAGGCAGCCACTCAGTGCTGAGCATTTCTGTTTCCCCGTCTTTTCCTTTACCCACTCTTACCCTCTTATGTGGTATTTGCAACAAAACTTAGCATTTAGGAATCTGAGCAAAGATTATATTCAAAATATTTTTTCTTTGAAGTAAGTTTAATGTGATTGTTATGGCCTGTTCACATCAAGACTCATTTTAAAAAAGCTAAACAAATTGCAAACAAAAGGACTGTTATGAAAAATAATACTCATCTGAACTCATTCTCATTCTGCAAGAATAATAGCTTAAAACTCAGCAGACAATAAAGATTTCAGTGATTTTAATTCAGTTAGCACAGCTGCTGTAGAAATGTAAAAATGTAATAAATTGTTGCTGGGTATAGTTAAACTGACCAGATGGTACTGTCCTCATTTTAGTGGGCCGCCTGATCACACGAGATATATAAATATAAATATTACCTTTTAATTGATTGCTTTCCATAGTTCTTTGTATCACACACAAAGATCCACAGACAGGAAAAATTTAACGGAGTGTCTATTTACACTAAGTGCAAATAGCCCGTCTTGTTGGCAAAGGTTATTTGCACTAATTCCGCCCACTAACGTGTGATTGAGTTAGTCAACACTAAAAAAAGACGCTAATTCAGCATCAGTTTCAGTGGTGTAGATGGTAAGGCGCGTGCTTTTTGACACGATCGACCCGAGTTCGAGCCCGCCTTTTGCTGAACTTTTTTTCTCCCTTTTCAAATCTCATATCGCATCAGAAATGAAGGAAATGATCAAAAAGTTGAAAATAAAACTATCGGGTAGGGTTAGGGTAGGTGTAGTCTCAGCCTCAGACGTCACGCCCACGGAACGTTGGCTAAACGTTTGATGCATATGGCACACTTTTCTGGAAACACTTCAGGAATGCCGAAGTCGTCATCTGACTGGTTGAATCAAACCGGAATTCCGAGAGACGCGAGTGTCACGTTTATTTTCGGTCCGCAGGGAAACAAAGATGCCGTGGCGCCAAACCCCCTCACGAAAGAAGAAAGCCGTCGTGTTTACAAATGTGACGACGAACGCTTATCAGATCAACTAAATGCTGGATTTTCAAAAGTATGTGAAATATTTAAAGTTGGCGGCATAGAAACTTAAAAATACATCCGAGAGTTTCACACACCGGTTTGTTATTGTGGCCACATTTCCACGCCCCGAAACGTGACGCTGAACGAAACGAACTGTGATTGGTTGTTTGACATGTCGATCAAACGGCCTCATGGGCGGGCCTTGGCCAATAAAAGCTACCATACATTCCAGACCTTCAGCCGTCAGTCTGAGGTCTGGCTATGCGAGACTAGGGTAGGTGTAAGGAGGGCTTTATTGTCCCAATAAGGTGGCATCCATTTAATAATTTGAATTAAAACTATAATTTACACTCAATATGTTATTGCGTGCTGTTTTATAATGTACTAGAATATTAAGGTGTCTGAGGTGTAAAATCTTGCTATTTTAACATAGCGTAAATAGAATCTATAGCTATTTGCACTTAGTGTAAATAGCATCTATCGCTAAAAAAATATGCTATTTTCACTTGGTGTAAATGGAATCCATTGCTATTTGCACTTAGTGTAAATAGCATTTATCGCTATTTACACTTAGTGCAAACAGCCGCTGCCAAAATTTAAATGGTCACCAAAGGCAGTCCTTCATTGAACACATTTTGTCCATGGTTTTTGGAATGCATTGCAAAATTTTGTTTTCAGCTAATATTGGTAAGATAACATGTTAGAGATCATATTGATGGCTATCATGTAAACACTACAATTTATTGGATTATATCATATTGGTATATTGGCACATATGTACAGTATACTGAATAAGACATCTTAAGTATGTGGCAATTTATTATTACATTTAAAAATGAATGCAAAATATTGGTAAATAAAACAACGTTTATGAGCAAATTTTATTTAAAAATGAAACTGAATCTACTGGTCTGTGGTAAAAACGCTATATAAATAAGCTAAGGTTACTTCTGTCATTCAGTGGGAATCCAAATATGTGCATGTTTCACATGCTTGACTTAAATAGCATTATGTCGCTTTGAAATATAAGTCACAGCACATTTCAGATATTAAAAAAAGTGACATTCTGGAAAATACTGTAAGTAAAAGAATGTGAGATACATGAATTATTTTGTGTTTGTATAGGTTTGTTCTGTATGCTGGATGCTATTAATTTTATTTGTGCAGGTTAAAAAAAAAGTATTCAAGTCTTAAATTTTATTTTAAAAACAAATACCAATACCCTTACTACCTCCGAATGTGTTTTACCGATCTTTCATCTCTAAATGATTTGGGAATTTGCGAGGCAGTTGACACATTTCCTGTGGTTGGGTTTGTTATGGCTGCTGTACACTGATTCATACAAAGAGTGTGGTCCCACTTTATATTAGGTGGCCTTAACTACTATGTACTTACATTTAAATTAATCATTTGATACAGTGCACTTATTGTGTACATACATGTTTTTACATTGTACTTATATTTTTAAAAATACCTATATGTAATTACATCTGTAATTAATTTTTGTAATTACATTTATAATTACACTGTTGACCCATCCCTTACACTTTAACCCACCCCAAACCTACCCATACCACCAAACCTGTCCCTAACTTTACCTGTATCCCGCCTCAATAACAGCAATAGTGTTTTGAAATACAATATGACCACAATAAGTACATTGTACTTATTTTTTGATGTAAGTACATAGTAGTGAAGGCCCCCTAATATAAAGTGTGACCAAGAGCGTTTCTCTCTTTCTTCAATAAGGTGAAGATTCACCTAAAAACCATGAAATAATTTTGTCCTTGTGTTAAACACTGTTTCATCAGCATGCTTCTCTGTGGTCTCTCTTTCCTCACAGGTGCTCAATTCTAGCTTGCAGTGCATATGTGGCTCTTGCTCTTGGGGACAACTTAATGGCTCTTAACCATGCAGAAAAGCTCCTGCATCAGACAAAGCTGTCAGGATCGCTCAAGTGAGTCTGTCTCTCTTTTTCTGGCTGATTTATACCTTTTATGGGTCCTGCACTCGCAACGCTTACAACATTCAGCAAATATTTGCCCTTCTAAAATGGCCAATCCTGAGTGATGGGAATCCTTAATGTTTTGTTCAACCTGTTAAACAAAAAATCTTACCTATGCCTCACCACTCTTGTTTGTCCTTGGGGGAAAAAAAAAAAAAAAAAAACCTTATTTTTTTTGTAGCAAATGCTATTTTTTTTAAATGTCCTGGAATTCCAGATTGTGATTCTTACTGTAAATGGTTTGGTTGGTTTTAGCTAGATTTCCCAGACAGAGATGAAGCTGAGACTAAGTGGGCAATATACAATGTAAAGCAGTCAGTTTAGCTTTAGTCTTTGTCATAGGAAATGGCTTTAAATAATGTATTGAGCTCAATTTTTGATGAGTTGTGTGGTGCTTGTGTTCTCAGGTTCCTGGGTCACCTATATGCAGCTGAAGCCCTGATCTCTCTGGACAGAATCTCTGATGCCATTGCACATCTCAACCCGGAGAACGTTACTGACGTCTCGTTAGGCGTCTCATCCAGCGAACAAGACCAAGGTATGAAAATGAACTCGTAATCAAAACACACAGATCTCAAAGGACATAATGTCCGATTATTAACACATGTCTGTGCTGTTATTGACAGGTTCTGATAAAGGAGATCTGGAGCCTGTGGAGTCCTGTAAGTTTTTTTAGCATTATTATTATTATTACTATTTTAAATTGATTTCTTAGATGGATGGATTCATTTATTTAAATAAGTTAATTCCTCTTATGATGAACATATCTGAACATTTCCGAATTAGAATTTTTGATATTTTTAGAGAAGTAAAAAAAAAATTAAAAATATGGTAACAATTTACTTAAAGCCTTAATGTGCAATGCATTATAAAGGGTTATTAAAGGGTATAATAATAGACCAAAGATAGGTTGAGTCAGACAATATGTACTCTTATTTATTACATATTTATTCATTTTAATTTTGGTTTATGTTGCAGCAGGGAAACAGACACCTTTGTGTTACCCCAGCTCAGTAAGTTCTGCCCGGGCCACAATGCTCTTCAACCTGGGCAGTGCGTATTGCTTGAGGAGTGAGTACGAGAAAGCCCGCAAGTGCCTCCATCAGGTAAACACTCCTCTTATGTGAAGCTCTCAAATTTTAACACATAAAATGACAATAATGCAATTATCTTCTCTGGACACTAGATAGATACAGTGCTTCAAAACATTTGTTTCTGATTTCCATTTACAAGGCTGCTTCAATGGTGAACACTAAGGAGATTCCTCCAGAAGCCATTTTACTGGGCGTCTACTTAGAACTGCAGAACGGTGAGTCACGCACAGAGACTGTAATTACCCAGGGACTGCTGGGAAATGTCGCTATATTTTCCAGAGGGTGGCCAGTCACCTTTCCTCACCTGGAATCATTTGTCACTTCAGACCGATTTATTTTTTGAGTAATCGTTTAAAACTGATTGTTGCTTCCGCAGGAAACACACAGCTGGCCTTACAGATCATCAAACGGAACCAGCTCCTCCCGTCTGTCAAGCCCTCCTCCTCCCCTGATCTCCGTAAGAAACCACTTCCCTTCCAGCCATCCCAGCCTGTACTGCCCATACAGACCCCCTCCTCCTTTACACAAGTACAGCGCAAGTGATTCCACTTACTCGAACCCCCAAAAACATGCACAAACACATTTTTTTTAATGTTATTTATGAGGCTGCAGCAACTCATGATGGATGGAAAAAAAACCAAGCAACAAACGGTTGTCTGTCGCAGTCTGTTAGAAATATGTGTGTTTTGGGGTCTATGAAATTATAAATAAATTTTATTTACACGTATTAGTGGTGTGACATTTATGCGGTCAGTGACACACTGCCATATATGAAATTATACAGATTATGAGTAAATTATTTCTGCATAGTAAGATTGAAAATCTGCATGGAGCCCTTATATCATGATGAGAGAGATCATGTGGTTGTCAAAAAATCAATGGACCAAAGGTCACTGTTTAAATCTAACTTGCATAAAATCATGGACACTTGTCTCTGACATCAGTTGTGGCAGAAAAACTCTTAAAATGTAGCTTTTAAGTATCTCAGTTGTATAACTTGATTTCTTCTCTACTGGTGCATAAGACTCAAATAAATGTCCTGATTTGTGAAGGCTCGTCTCTTGCGTGGGTGGACAGATGTCGGCTTTCTTTCATGTGTGGTCTCCTCTCTTTTTGCGCTTTTTCCTGAGGGTGGCCCATCACCTTTCTCAGGCTGGGTCTTTCTTATGCTAAATCTCTCCGCCCCCACACCCACTCTTTTTCCACCCACATCTCTCCCCATTGTTGCACCGATCTGACGTGCTGTCAATGATGCCTTGGAGAAAAAAGAGCTCTTTTTTAAGCCTTTATGGGATTTTTTTTCAGCCATCTGACGCTAGTTCTAAATGCAGCTCTTGTTCCCCAAGAGGCCTGTCATGTTTGTAAAAATCGTTTTTTTTTTTTTAACTACTAGAATCATGTGTACAAGTAAACAATACTATGCCAATGCAGGCAAATTACAGAGGTCAGCTGTTGGTTTATTATAATATATACAGCTGAGCAAGTGTTTTTATTCATATCAATGCTTTTTCATGAATTAAGGTTAAATTGGGATTTTGTAGGTTGGTGACCCCTATGAGCAGCTAAGGATGAATGATATAGATGTGAAGCGTGAATCTGAGCTATGGGTGTAGCAACCCTTGCTGTCCTAAAAAAACACTGATGTCCTAGGTTTGGGTTTCGTAAAGTTGTTGAAAAGCAAATGAATAAATAAATGGAACATGAAAATGGGGAACAGCGATATTTTAAACCTGATCTCATGGGTAAATGTAACTATTTTACAAGGTGGTGGTTTCATATGAAAAAAAGTAAGCTTTAAAGGGATAGTTCACCTAAAAATAAAAATTCTGTCATTTATTACTCACCCTTACGTCAGTCCAAAGCTGCAAGTTCATATTTGGAACACAATATAAAATATTTTTGATGAAACCCAAGAGCTTTCTGACCCTCCATAGACCGCAATGCAACGCCGGCCCCTGCATCAGCAGCACCACACACATAAGTCATGGTACTCTCATAAACGAACATCGAAAACTGACGCGCAAGAGAAGAAATTGTTGAATAAAGTCATTCTTTTTGTTTTATTTGCACACAAAAATTATTCTCGTAGCTTCATAAAAATTACGGTTGAACCACTGATGTCACATGGACTATTTTAACGATGTCCTTACTACCTTTCTGGGCCTTGAACGTGGTAGTTGCATTGCTGTCTATGCAGGGTCAGAAAGCTCTCGGATTTCATCAAAAATATCTTAATTTGTGTTTCAAAGATTAACAAAAGTCTTATAGTTTGGAACGACATTGTGAGTAATTAGACAGAATTTTAATTTTTGGGTGAACTATCCCTTTAAAGGAACACTCCACTTTTTTTGGAAATAGGCTCATTTTACAACTCCCCTAGAGTTAAACAGATGAGTTTTACCGTTTTTGAATCCATTCAGCCGATCTCCGGGTCTGGTGGTAGCAGTTTTAGCGTAGCTTAGCATAGATCATTGAATCAGATTAGACAATTAGCATCGCGATCAAAAATGGCCAAAGAGTTACAGTATTTTTCCTACTTAAAGCTTGACTCTCCTGTAGTTACATCATGTACTAAGACCAGCGGAAAATGAAAAGTTGCGATTTTCTAGGCTGATATGGCTAGGAACTATACTCTCATTCCGGCGTAATAATCAAGGAAATTTTTTGCCGTACCATGGGTGCAGCAGGCGCAATGATATTACGCAGCGCCTGAAAGTAGTCCCCAGCTCAGTAGCCTATGATATAGCTGGGGACTACTTTCAGACACTGCGTCATAGTCGCGATGTAACTACAGGAGAGTCAAGCTTTAAATAGGAAAAATATTGTAACTCTTTGGTCATTTTTGATCGCGATGCTAATGGTCTAATCTGATTCAATGATCTATGCTAAGCTAAGCTAAAAGTGCTATCGCCAGACCCGGAGATCAGCTGAATGGATTCAAAAACGGTAAAACTCATCTGTTTAACTCTAGGGGAGTTATAAAATGAGCCTATTTCCAAAAAAAGTGGAGTGTTCCTTTAAAGTCCACTAAACCACACCCCTAAACTTAACAGTCACTGGGGTGTAAGCGAATAGTATGAAAGCATACAAATTAGCAACCAGTTTGTCAAATCTGAGACATGAGACATTGGTCACACTTTATTTTAAGGTCCAATTCTCGCTATTAACAAACCATTGACTATGACTTTTGCCTCAGCAAACTCCTAATTTGCCACTTATTAATAGTTAGAAAGGTAGTTTAGGTATTAGGTAGGATTAGGGATGCAGAATATGTGCTTTAGAAGTACTAATAAACAGCCAATATGTTAATAATAGACATGCTAATAAGCATTTAGTTAATAGTGAGAATTGGGCCCTATACTAAAATGTTACTGCATTTTCATATGAAATGTTATATTGCAGTTCAAATTAATGTAATATATATATATTTTTTTTTTTACTTGTCATGTGGCCATTAACCGACATAAGACAACAGTGAACATGTAAATGTGTCGATAAATTGAGATATTAGCTTAAAATCTCAGGGGGGTTGGCTGACAAAACAGCCATAGGCAGATGTTTGTTGATTAACCCTGGTCTGTGGACAACAAAAGGAAGAATAGAAATGAGTGAATTTGTGACAGTTATAAACAATTTTACTCATTTAAATGCTGCCAGAATGTTGTGAATCAGACAAAGATCAGACTTGATTACACATACAAACTGGAATGGACTAACAAACAAACTCCAAATTATTTTGTCTTTGAACTAAACATTCCAGTCCAGTATAACCCCTTTTTATCACTGTTTACACCCAGCTCGGTCCCATCTGCCAGACAACAAACATTTTCCTGCAGGCTCAAGCTGACCTTCTGGGCTACACCCCACCCTGCTCTGACCTTTGACCTGTTGGTATGCAGATACGCCCATTCCTCAAACAGCATTGGTGGCCTTAAGAGGCTTTTGTTAAG
Source organism: Tor tambroides (assembly GCA_021397915.2). Classification (NCBI taxonomy): domain Eukaryota; kingdom Metazoa; phylum Chordata; class Actinopteri; order Cypriniformes; family Cyprinidae; genus Tor; species Tor tambroides. The sequence goes on along the minus strand of JAFVLL020009353.1, from coordinate 129,263 downwards.
TCATTTAGACAAAACAGAGACTCCTTGTGATAGTACTCTTTAAACAGGATGACATATTTCACAGAGTGATTTAAGGAGCAGTTACCATAACCTTGTATTTAAGCACTTATCAGAGGAAAGATCATTTTTTGCAGCCTCTTTCATTAAGGTAAACAAATAAAAGCTACAGATCTCAGAGATGGGCTCAAATGCCTCCCTTCAGTTGTCAAATGAGGTTGCTTACATCAATCATGTGCTGGAGGGGACACACATTTCTAGACTAATTTCTAGAAGGAGCGAACAGAAGTGAAATTAGTATGTCTAAATTCACAGTATTCATTAAAAAGTCCCAGATGACCAAGTAATTCCAGAGATTTTCAAGTGGATATCCATAGGACACTTTACTACCCCATAGGGCTTTGGGAGAAAATCTGTAAATGGCAAATGGCTAGGAATCGCTACTGACTCCATAGATTGAATGGTTTCTTTTTCCCCCCCAAACCAGTTAAATGCAAATCCCACCCCGCACCCAATTGGAAATATTTCATTGGTCACATCAATCATAGTATTTAAACGCTGTAACAAATGCTAACCCTTAATCTTAACTGAATAATACATCAAATTTGACCTTTTCTTGAGAAATGGCTGCTTGATTAAGTTGACCAATGAAATCGGCTGTAGGGCTGGGTTTGTGCTTAACTGGTTTGAGGGGAAAAAAAATCACGCCTGTAGGTCACATGACAGTAGCAGTCTGTGGATGTTGTACATCCAGACTGAATTCATACTACACACATACAGTTTCATGCGAAAGTTTGGGAACCCCTTGCAGAATCTGTGAAAATGTTAATAATTTTAACAAAATAAGAGAGATCTTACAAAATGCATGTTATTTTTTATTTAGTACTGTCCGAAGATATTTTACATAAAAGATGTTTACATATAGTCCACAAGACAAAAAAATAGCTGAAATTATTAAAATAACCCCTTTCAAAAGTTGGGGAACCCTTGGTTTTTAATACTGTGTGTGGTTACCTGGATGATCTACAACTGTTTTTTTGTTTTGTTTTGTTTTGTGATGGTTGTTCATGAGTCTCTTGTTTGTTCTGAACAGTTAAACTGAGCAATGTTCTTCAGAAAAATCCACCATTTCCTGCAGATTCTTCAGTTTTCAAACAGTTTTTTTGCATATTTGAACCCTTTCCAGCAGTGATTTTGAGATCCATCTTTTCACACTGAGGACAATTGAGGGACTCAAACACAACTATTAAAAAGGTTCAGACATTCACTGATGCTCCTGAAGGAAACACAATGCATTAAGAGCTGGGGGGTGAAAACTTTCTGAATTTGAAGATCAAGGTGAATTGTACTTAATTTGTCTTCCAGGAAACATGTAAGTATCTTCTGTTGCTTCCGAAGGGCAGTACTAAATGGAAAAAAAAATATATTTCAACAAAAGAAAAATTTGTACATCTTCATCCTGTTCAAAAGTTTTCACCCCCCGGCTCTTAAAGCATCGTGTTTCCTTCAGGAGCGTCAGTGAATGTTTGAACCTTTTTTAAAGGGGTCATCGGATGCAAAATTCACTTTACAAGTTGTTTGAACATAAATGTGTGTTGGAAGTGTGTGTACACATCCATCCTATAATGATAAAAATCCACCCAGTGTTTTTAAAATCCCTATTTTAAAATCCCCTTTCTCAAATCAGGCTGTTCTGAGAGTCCTGTAAGAATGATGTAGTTCTGCACTACGTCACACTACGTGCACATGATAGTTGATTGACAAGCCGTCTTACCTTAGACCCGTCCTGAGTGAGCTGAGAGCTATCCGCCATTGTGTCGACTCTGGTGCAGGGGAAAACAAGAATGTCTCCGATTAAGCGATTGAAGTGTTTTGTTGTTGGATGTAATAATAAATATAGCAGTCGTCATTTACTCCCGACATCTGAGCCGCTGAAGACACAGAGGATTAACGTTACTTTCATTTTGAAGGGGTTCAAATATGCTAAAGATTCTGGAAAACTGAAGAATCTGCAGGACATGGTGGATTTTTCTGAAGAACAGTGCTCAGTTTAACTGTTCAGACCAAACAAGAGACTCATGAACAACCATCACAAAAAAAAACAAAAAAAACAGTCGTAGATCATCCAGGTAACCACACAGTATTAAGAACCAAGGGTTCCCAAACTTTTGAAGGGGGTTATTTTAATAATTTCAGCTATTTTTTTGTCTTGTGGACTATATGTAAACATCTTTAATGTAAAATATCTTACTCAGGACAGTACTAAATAAAAAATAACACGCATTTTGTATGATCTCTCTTATTTAGTTCAAATTATTAACATTTTCACAGATTCTGCAAGGGATTCCCAAACTTTCGCATGCCACTGTATGTACTTGATGGAATGTATTTTATTTACTTTATTAATGGTCAGTCACAGGGTGGTAGTTCATTGAATGTAGTGCATACAAACTGTAGGTGTGTTTGATTAAGGAGAAATACAAAATGTGCACTGTCGAGGCTCTGATATACTTCAAGTGAAACTAGAAAAACAAAAACAAATGGGTGAGATTATTTTGTACAAAGAGTTTTGGAGTTCATTTTGGTGGTTTAAAACAACTTGCCAACATGAACTTTTCAGAAAACTTGCACTGGCTGTTAGACACCTTCAAACTATATGTCCATGATGATTACATAACAGTCAGGCGTGCTCTGGGGCGCCATATTCTTTGAGAATCTTTTCAGGTTTCTTCACTCAGTCTGTCAAGATCAGATATGAGTAAAATGCTGGAGTGCCGAATTGCAGAGATGGTGTAAATATATCCACACCACTATCTGGGCCTCATTTATAAAATGTTGCGCAGAAACCATCCTAAATTTGATCTTACGATCATCTCTCAAATATGCGTACGTGTGATTCATAAATGAACGTATGCACAGAAAACGCAGGGATGGCCTGAAATTCAAGCTATGTTTGTTGTCTTATTTTGAGAGGGTAGTTTGTATCGTATATTCATACTCTAAACATGAACCCCAGCAGCGTCAAAATGTTCGCAAACACTACCCACCTACTTTTCAACACACAAGCCAGCTGTTTCCTGTGAATATGCAAGACTTCCGATTCATTACTCTATAGGTAAATAACAAGACCAGGGGCCTGTATCATGATGGTAGCTGAACAAATTCAGAGTTACAGGATTAGTTTTGAGTTGACAAAACCAAATCACTCTAATCTGGCTTTGTTGGTACCGTGATGCTAATTATCAACTTTATCAACTCAGGCTTTGATCCTGAGTTTGTGGAGCACATGCACATGAGCAATCGCAACACAGAGCAAGTGTGATTCACTTCTCTCAAGACAGCAAGCGAGATCCAAAACTCTTTTGCTAAAGGTTAAGAGATTGAAGAATATGAGGAATTTAAATGCATTTACACAGAAGAATGTACTTGTCTATGAGAGAGGACAAAATAGTCTTGCTCTATCAGTGCAGTCACAAGTGAAACTTCTTAAGTTGGTTTATATAGTTAATAATATATAGCAATAGAGACTATATTATTACATTATAGTCATTTTTACAGTTTTTTTAATTGCTTACATTTTCAAAACTTTGCCTCTTTTTTTAACTTTATACACAAATCCAAGAATTGCACACACAAAATGCAAAATGCCTCACATCTCTTGCAAAATGCAGCACTGGATTCAGAATATCACAAACACATCTCAAAATCGTACATTTGCAAACACCTTTGCCATAATATTAATTCCTGTTAGATTTTTGTGTTGCATAGAGAAATGTGTTTTGCAAGAAGTGTTTTATGAAATTGAAAACTGAGTCAAAGGCCGAGAATTAGTGTATGGTTTTGCAGATTTGGTGTGTGGTTCTGCTGTTTGAGTGTCAGCTTTCAGAAATTGTGTGGCAAGTAAAGATTTTGTGTGTAAGCGGTTGAAAAAAAAACTTATTTTTAAAGCTTGTTTAATTACATATGGTCTGTATATATTAATATTCATTTAAATTAAATGTTTTATAATTATTGTAGAACTAAAATTCCTTGTGCATAATGGATTAATAATAATATAAATATAATTATTATTTAACCATATATTAATCATAATAAATAGTGATTATCGTTAAAGCCAGTTTTTATTTTATTTTTTTACTACATAGTGACTTTACTTTTTTTTTTTGCGACAGACATCACTTTGCTCACATCTGATTGGTCCAATTTCAGTCTGAGATTCTAACCCTGGAGCAGGTTAGCTGTGGAGTGTAAGTTACTACGTCAATGAACACTGCTAAAAACCAAGCCACATTCCTGGTACCTAAAACCCAGGATTGGTGCAAACTAAACTGAAACATACCTAGCTAGCCGGCTAATCCGGCTTCATGGTACATGCTCCAGTAAATGGTAAATTTGTTTGCACTTCATATGATTACAAGTTCCAGTTTGCAACAACAGTTTTTGTACAGCTGAAGTATATAAAATAATTATCTACAATTTGGTGCAGTTGCTAATATGTTTATGACCAAAAAGAAAGATCAAATTCTGATAGTTTGTAAGGTAAATCAGTGAGAGCTTTACAACAGTGTAGCAGACTACTTGCATAAAAAGGCACATAATACAATACGGATATATGGATAATCGTGTAAACATAAGCTGCTTCAGTTCAGCAAGTGTGTTCCTCTTGAAACATACAATATGTTATTCTTAAAATTACTTTACAAAAATCGGTAGATTTACAGCAAAACGAACCCCGACCTAAAGGGGGGCGTTAGGATTGTATTTAGATGTTGCTTATATTTTAATAAAGTAAAAACACTCAACACAAATACAGGATCCAAAGAGGTACAACTTTATTTAAATCATAAACAACCAAACATTTAAAAAAAAAAATGCATAGGAAATGTTTAAAGTCCACAAAGACACCTGAACAAGCCTGTAGACCACTACATATTTCATATAGTCTCATCAGCCTTATTCAGAAAGTAATAAATGACTGTTCTGTTGCTTTGGTTGAGGGGGTGATAGATGGTGGGATGGCGCGGGTTATGAAACGGAGCAAAAGAGTTGGAGAGACTAGTGGGCCCCTTGGAGGGCTCCTAAACCAAAATCATCCACCTGAAAGGATAACTGACCTGGAATCAGCATTTGCTACTTTGATTCTACCCTAATCATTGTATTTTAAAAGGCAAAACTGATTCCAGCTCAGAACTTTGAATCTCTTCACACCTCTTTGCTTAGCCTGTCTCCCAGCCAAGCATTATAGAAGCAATGCGACTTCGGGGGTTTGGAAAGTATTGATGTAAATATCAAATTTCATGGAGTCTTAACGTCGATTATCACTGTAATTCTAATTTTGAGACAGACTGTTGCCCTCAGTGTTCTTGAAAACCTATTTTTCAAGCTTTAAGGCATTTTTGATCATCATTAAAAGGCAATGAATTTTGTAGCAGCCTTTGGACACTTATAATATATGTAAATCGATTCCTACGTGAGGTTTAAATTAATAAAATCAAGTTAGGACTTTGTGAAGAATGCAAAACTGAGACATGCTGGTGTAAAGGTTATGAATTGTTCACCCCCTCACTGACTATTAACTGTGACATGGTTGAAAAGGATCCCATGGAATTCAATAACAGCATTTTTACCAACAAAACACCACACAAAAGCTCATGAGGTACTAACAAAAGATTCACTATCAAACTGTATGAAACAAATATTGAATTTTAATCAAATCTCAAATCTCTACAAAGCTACCTGAGTTGTTTTAATGTGTATACACATCTCTTTTTTCCATAAGATAATACAATCAATAAAAGGGTCTATGACCACACAATTCTGAACTTACATTTTCTGTTTTTCCCCAGTAAGGAAGAAGTCATAAGCTGGAATACACCAGAAATGGTGACAAAACCCGTACAATTAGAGACCGGAGGTCCAAAGAAAAAAGAGAGAGAAAAAAAAAAAAAAAGGAAACAAGACAGAAAAATTCGCAATGATCTGAAATTCAAAGACACTGACTGAGTTTGATAACATTAACTTTCATGTCCAATGAGCCAGATAGTAGACGACATATAGTATCAGTCCTAAAAAGTAAATTGTCTCTCAAAGTAGAACTTACACTTTTAATAGTGTCCAAATCACTGCTAAAGGGGTTTCACATAGTGGCTTTTTCTGTGCTGATCTCACTTGGGTCGTCACTACCGACAAAATGGCTGCCCGACGACTCTGTCAAATAAAACTCTACCGCCACACAGTTAGAGATCAGTTTTCATTGGGAACTGTGGGAGCTGGATTCAAACATTTCTCCATCTTTGGTCCTGTAGGGCACCTGCTCAAAAACTCGTGTTACACACAAAAGCCAACGTCCAGGGACGTGTACTAGGAGCGTTTCGCCTTTATGTCAAGACATCGACAGCTTGTCGAAATACAAGAATGATCAATGCCAAATGTAGAAATCTTTGGGCAAATGTGAAAAATCGATTTATAAATACATCCATACACTGAGGTTTCATTTGAATGAGGTCTTTGGCAGTTTTCCAGTTCTGATTCGATTCCAAAAGCTAAGGAGCTGTGGTAAGGCATCTGAATGGAGCTCAACGAGGTACCTTACTCTGTAAAGCTATCTAGAAATAATACAATCATATAGTCAACCACTCACCACAAGCTAACAAACGATATATGCTCCTTTTTTTGGTACATTATAATTTTTTTTTTCTTCCTCCCTCCCCTTGTTTTCCAACATCCATATTTTACATCCACCCATCTACAAGGACCTTAACAGCATGCAAAAATATACATTTAAAGTTTCATCTCAAAGAGAGCAGGGATTCAGGGAGAAAACTCTGCAGCTAAATATTCATCAGATCAAATATGATTTTAATACGGTATGATAGGGAAGATGCGTTGGTGGAAGCAGCAAATCTTTTATTCTTTATTGCATAAGCTCATCAAAAGGGCTTCCGTCACCCATGCTGGTCCTTTTATTTGTCTTTTATCATCTAATATGCAGATGTCTATCGATTTTCAGAAATCTAACTGCCTACTCTCCACTCTTACCATGCGTAAAACGCAACATTATCATAATTAACACATCTCCAACATAAATATGCCTGATGATCCACAATATGAAGTCAATATTTTGTTTATAATGAGGTAATATACGTATAGAAAAAAGACTGAGAAAGATCCACTTTTTAAATGAAAAGCAAACGCTCAACACATCCGTGACTTTCAGAAGCAGTTTTGGCACATGCCTATTTCCTATAGTCACCCATTGGCAAAGACATTCAATTCCCATTTATCTAACATCACGAAAGGCACAGGTAACTACATGCAAGCACGTTAATACTCATGATAGGACACAAGATAACTGCAGCCTACAAGAAAATGGCGGGGCAAATCATCATGACCACTTTCCAATAGGTTGTCCAGCTCTCCCACAATTTTCAGATTTTAAATGTTTCCTAAAGTGTAAAACTGAAACCGTCATGCAAATTAACCCCAAAAGTTAATATTACAATACTGGTTCTGTAAGTGGGCCTGCCACACATATGTACGAACAAGGCAGTGCCGCACACATTCAGAAAGTAGTTCGTATACAGCTCACCCACTTCAAAATATTCAAAAACACAAACATGGTGCTTGCAAGAACAGGAACATTCAAACTCTCATGGGCCACTTAATACCAGAAAGGGAAAAAAAAAAAACAATGATTCTCATTGAGTTATGACAACATTGGTGGCATACACTTTCCTGTCTGTCATAAACAAACTTCAATGAGAAGTTCGAGCAGACTATAATGGGAGAGCCATGTGCTTTTGTTCTGCTGTATACCAGTGCTTTATATATATATATATATATATATATATATATATATATATATATATATATATATACACACACATTTTTTTCTTTTCCCCAAATGCTTTGCTTCCAATTTTTTTCTTTTAATCAATTGAACACAGAAGCAAACAACACTTTAAAGTGGTTACCCACAAGTCAGGCACAAACTATCCAATTCCAAAATGGGCTCAATTGATTCTAAGTGTTTTCAAATGACGTTACACTGATGGAGTGAATAGTCTCCCTGTGGATCTTTCTTAAACGGGCACAGGAAGCACTGTAGGCCATGCTGTAATCAATAGAACAACAAAAGCAACTTGTGATCTAATGCAGCTGGTTGTAATAAGACTCTTATGAACCTGGCCTCAATGTTGAAAGAACACTATATATAAAATAATAAAAAAAATCTTTAGTCTGAGAGGAACTGGATTATATCCTTGTTTGCCACTTGTGTCGATCAACTTTACCTTGCCTAAATTCTGCATATGAAAAAGAAAACTAGAAACACAAAAATAAGGGCTGGGTCATTTTTAAACTTAGATATTCCATTTAGTGTCTACATTCTTTCAGTTTGTCCCTCCCCAAAAATAAAACAGATCTGAAGATCTTCTTTAAAGAACAGCCTCCAATTCACTCTTGTATCATTTAAAATAATCACAGGTATCTGTTCTTCTGCAGTTGCATTTCTCATAGTCAGAGCAAAACTCTTGATTACACCATGAGGGTCTTATTAAATGACTAAATTCAGATAATTTGTCTAATTTAGCAGTCTCTTTCATCAGTTATACAACAATCATTTTTGGTAACTGCTTGCATAATTTTCAAATATCTCAAAGACTATAAAGTGAGGTAAATGTAATGAGGCTCATGGATCCAGAGGTATAATACGGTAAATGAGGTATAAGGTTTAGATGAGGTACAAGTTAAAGATGAAGTCTGATTTAAAATGTACACAAAATTCAAAAAAGAAAACATAGCAATAGATATATCAAAACGTTATCCTAATGTTTCTGCCAAAACATGCAGCTTTGTTTTTATCAATCGTTATGAGAAACATTCAGGGATATAACTTGCGTTCTGTGCACAGTAACAATCAGGAAAAAATTGTGCGAACTGTGCAAATACCCAAACATTGCTTCATTTTGTTTAGCTTTTTTGTCCTCACATTCTGCGAAAGAAAAAAAAAAACACTGAGGTAGACGTTTCTTTATAAAACTTCACGGACTAGGTCTCTGCACAAACGTGAGTACATTCATACATAAGCTAGATGAGGTAGGTGTAATGCAGAGAGAAAATATTTCAAGAATGCAAGAAATTCCCTGAGAAAAAAAAAAAAAAGGAAAAAAAAAAAGATTTGAAGACACATACCAAGAGCAAAACACTCTCAGCTTGCAGCAGCCAAAACTGTGTGCTGTAACGGCAAGCATTTGGAGTTATAAAACTATAAAGTCTCTACAACTCTTGTCACCTCGCTAAATCAAACTGCATTTGCTCCTGATAGATGTGCAAAATCTCCTTTTCCATTTGTCCACGGCTACAGTTTTGTATTTCAAACCTTAAAAGGTCAGAACATGAGGATTCGGTTGTTTCCAAAGTCCACAGCCACGATCATTCCATCTGGGGTAACCGCTATACCCGAGGGGCGATCCATTTGCCCGAAGCCGTTACCGTGTGTCCCAAACTTGCATAAAAAGTTGCCGTTGGGTTCGAACACCTGAATGCGATGGTTGCGGGAGTCGGCCACGATAATACGATCCTCCTGGTCCACAGCGACGCCTTGCGGCCGCAAGAACTGACCATTTCCGGTTCCCTCAGACCCGAGGAAGCGTGCTGACTGGCAGTCGGGCCTGATGACAAGCAGGCGATGATTGTTGAAGTCGGTCACAACGAGGTGGCCTTCCTGATTGAAGGCCACTCCGCGAGGCGAATCAAAATGTTTCCAGAGGGCACCTTCGAATCCGTATTTGTTGAGGAAAGTCCCGTCAGGTCCAAAGAGTTGCACGCGGTGGTTGCGTGTATCCGAAACCAGGATCTTGCCTTCAGAGTTGACGGCCACATCCCATGGGTAGTTGAACTGTCCATTTTTGGTTCCCTTCTCACCAAACTTGAGAAGAAACTGACCATCAAAGGTGAAGATCTGGATGCGGTGATTGTCCTTATCTGCCACAATGATTCTCCTCTGGATGTCACAGGCGACCCCAGCAGGGCGGTCAAACTGGCCCGGTCGTGAGCCCAAAGTGCCAAACTTGTGGTGGAACATGCCACAAGGCTTGAAGATCTGCACACGGTTGTTGCTTCGGTCAGCTACCACCACATAGCCCTCCTTATCTACGCAGATGCCCCAAGGCCGACACAGCTGCCCGTCCCCATCGCCCTCTCCCCCGAAAGATGCAATGGGCAGGCCTACACTGCTGTAACTGCGACCGGATTTGACCATCACTTTGAAAGGACTTCCCTCAATGTGCTGATTGCATATAAGCACCGAAAGCAAATGCTCACCCTCGCTCTTGGGCAGATAGCTGACTGTGTACGTTCCATCTTGGTGGTCGGAAACATCTGCGCTGGACAGATTACCATCTGGACTCATAAGCACAACTGAGACGCTGTCACCACCGGACAACCGAGGCTCAACGTCATGATCATACCCTACGACGGTAAAAGAAGCTAGCTTTCCTTGCAGCGCTCTCTTGAGGCCTTCACCGTGAGCTTTGGAAGCTGTTGCGAAGGCTCCGCTGCTGATGAGCCCCATGGACTTCATGGCAATCAGAAGAGCCTGGTCTGGAGGGGTGAACATGATGCGATCGTCTTCTTGGGGCTGTAGGATGCAGCGGAGGGATTTAAGCTCCTGTAGCTGATTTAGCATGTGCTCTCGTGCTAGCAGGACATCTATGCTACGGCCTTCTTCTAGAACCTGCGTCACTGTGGCGATAGTACTATCCAGCTTGGTGAGATTCTGGTGTAGTTTCTCAACCTGCAGGTAAAGTGATTTTGCCTTCACCTGGCGAATCTTCTCCACCTGTGCAGGAAACAAAAAGAGTTACTGATGTTACAAAAAGGTGATGATTTGTTTCATACTAAAATATGCAGACAGACTTTGAAAAGGTAGTTGTTACTTAATGAATTTATGTTTGTTCTTTCATTCACCTTCCAGAGCAGCTCACACTCGCGTTCCTCCAGAGCTTTCTTGTGACGAAGAGTGATGGTTTTTACTTCTGTCTGAACAACCTTAGCCTTCAGCTCTACCTGTTCAGCAATGGCCTGGGCTTTCTCAATGCTCAGCTGAAAGAAAATTTAAAGAAAGGGCTTAGACGCATGCAGTCTTATGAGGACATTTCAGTTCACTTAGAAAAAAGAAAAAAAAAAACATATGACTGCGTACAAAATAGATGACTGTGCAATATAGTTGCTTCCATGAACAGCTACAGAGCCATAGACTGTGACTGAACTTTACCAGAAGGACATAAATACAAATCTGCAACCATTTAAACACAGTAGCAAGAGAACCAAAAACTTTGTGATGATTTATGGATTCATTAAAGGGTTAGTTCACCCAAAAATGAAAATTATTCCAAGCGTTATCATTGCAGTGGGTGGGTGTTTCTGTTCAAGAGTCCAAAAGACGTTAATAAAGCACGCACATCCATAATAAAACGTGCCTCACACAGCTCCGGAGGGTGAATAAAGGCCTCCTATAGCGAATCCATGCATTTTTGTAAGAAAAATATCCATATTTCCAACGTGTGAGGCACATTTTATTATGGATGTGCGCACTTTATTTGACGTGTTTTGGACTGTTGAACAGAAACACCCACTCACTGCAATGACAACGCTTGGAATAGCCAGGACAATTTTTAAAATAACTCCGATTGGATTCGTCTGAAAGAAGAAAGTCATATACACCTAGGATGCCTCGAGGGCGAGTAAAACACAGGCTAATTTTCATTTCTGGGTGAACCAACCCTTTTAAGTTTCTTCAGGTGATTTGCTGTTAGTTGATTACAACTTTAGAATGTCTACCTTCACCAGTTTTCGTCAGAGCAAACAGACTAAAAAGGTATGAGGAACTATGATGGTTGACTCTGAACCTAAATGTCTAAATCAATTCATCCATCAACATGTTTGAACAGGGTTTATTTTCTTTAGGTTGTCATGGTATATTGTATATAATAATTTATTGTAGGGCTGCACGATACATCGTTTCAGCATCGACATCGCGATGTGTGCAATAGTCACATCGCAGGAGGTGTGATGCAGGGCAAAACATACATATTTTTGTGTTTGATTCAAAAGAGAAAAAAAACTCACATGGTTCTGTATTTGCCTGATATAAAGTAATTCATTCTGATTTAAGGGTTCTTAAAAAAACTAAAGCATACATTTGCTGTTTCACGTTTTTGACATGCAGTCTCTGCGGCACATGGCGAAATGAGCGAGGAACGGGAGAAAAGCACCAAAATGGAAGATTTGGTCGCAAAAATAAATACATCGTCAGTTATATGGAAAGACTGCACTAGAGCCCAGCAGTCTATGCTCTGCTTTTCTGTTAAAAATAGCAGTGATTTGTGAATGTTGCTTAGCCTAAAATATTTTATTGGGAGCATTTATGCTGGGATGTTGTGGAACATACGAGATATTACAGAACTATTTTATGTAAATTTCATCGATGTACTGAAGAAAAAAAAAAAATCTATATTACTTTTATGTGGGCTTTTGCGGGCATGACAAAACATAAAATGTTGCGGGCGGGAGTGGGATGAGATAACATCTCTGCAGGTGCGGGCGGGATTAGGACTGAAAAACCCGTTCTCCACAAGTGCAGGTCTTATTTTAGGGTAAGAAGCAACATATATTATTAATATCAAAACATATTAGATCCTTTATTTGCCTGAATTGATAATGAATAAGGTGAGTCAAATAATGTGTTAAACGACCCAAAATAAGGCAAAAGTCATTTTTCAGGGTTTTAATTATATATTTTTTATTATATTTATTTTCTACGAAGATGCCTACAAAATCACCCCAATTATTCTAGAATTATTATTTAATTTTTGAGCAAATCAAAGACATCTGATGAAAATTCCTATATTTCTACACATCACAATATATATCGCAGAAAAAAAAAAAAAAAAAAAGATAATCGCAATGTCAGTTTTTTCCAGTATCGTGCAGACCCTAATTTATTGTGATATTTAAATTTGGATCTGGACAACTTAAGTAATTTCACTTCTAGTACATAGTTTTAGGAGCCAGTGGCTACTAATATATTTTTAGTTTTATATTTAAATTTCAGGATAAAAAAAGGATATAAAACTACTGCTAGAAAGTCTAAATATTAATAAATAAATAAAATCTCATCTGCATCAATCAAAAACATAATAGGTCTAAAAATATAATATAATATGTTAATGTCTTCATTTGAAAGGATCCAAGAAAGAATGATGGCATCCTTTGTGATGTTACACAAGAGGGATAAAAGGTCTATCTTGGGTACAATGACCTCTAATATTTGCTTAAATAGCGATTTGTCCACAGCCCTACCTATGCATGTCAGCTGACATCTAAACTGCCCACTAATCTAACAATCAGAATCGTAATATATACATCTAAATTAAATTGTGCTTTCAGGGATTCCACTTTAATCTATTTAAGTGATCCTGAAAGCTCAAAACTCAGCTGTGCCCTCTTAACTTGGAAGTATCTTTTTTCTTTTTTTTTTGTCACCATTAGCTCCACACTTGTGTCACATTTCAAAGATCACGGACGATAAATCACACAATGAGAGGAAATAAAGGACTTGTTGGTCACATGACCTGGGTCAAGGGGTTTATCCATTAAAAGAAAAAAAGGTGTGGGAAAGAATGCCATTTAGAGTGGAGCAGATTACCTAACCTGAGCCAAATTTAAAGTTCAAATGGTGCGGGGCTCTTCAATCTATAGCATAAATAAAATCTTTAGCACAAATATAATCTTTAGTGCATTTACAACACTGCAAGATCAATCAACAATCAAATTTTCCAGGCTTTTCAGACACAAATGTAACTTTGCCCAGACCAATTATTAATAAATCACCAATTAATGCAAGTCCCTGCACTGAAATCTCTGTGGCAAAATAGTTAGCTAAATGCTGCTAGATTGTCTGATCTAAATATTTAAAAACTATATAGAGTCCCTTAAATGGTTACTTTTTTTTTAGCATGTACTTGTGTCACAGCCTATTATTTTTCAAAACTGCATTTCCTTCCCACTGGTTAATAATCAGTTGTATATTAGTTGTATATTATTAATATTATAGTAGTGCTGAGCAATAATACATAATATACAGTATGTGTCTGTACTGTGTATATTTATTATGTATATATGAAGACACACATACAGTATATATTTAGAAAATATTTACACGTATATATTTATATTCATATAACATATATAAATATATTTATTATATAAACATATCATTTTTCTTAAATATAAACCCGCATCTGTGTGTATTTATATATACACAGTACACACGCATATATTATGTACACAAAAACGTTTATTTTGGATGTGATTAATTGTTGCCTAGTACTGGTATAAATGTATTTCTTGATGATGAATAAAATTTTACAACATGAAAAAAAAATATTTGATTGATACTTCGCACTGTTAAGGTTCTATACCTCTTCCATATTTACAAATGTCCTCTAACTAAAATATTATCTCCATTCTGAGATTGAGATGTCAATCACAGAAGTGCAAACCAATCAAGAGTCAGACACAGGAATGGGGTGACTTGGAATAAGCAGCTGTAAAATGACAGGCTAAAATCCAGCAAATGAGATTATGCAGCGCTAAGAAAGACTAAGCTGTCAGGGGCTGGTTATGGAACAGGGCCTTCATGGGCAGCATGCTTCTAGAATAGAGATTATGGCCCCAGGCTGAAGCCATTGTTAAACCCTGCATGTGCTTTCAAACCTATATATGTTTAGAGGCTTCCCATTTACACCATCCAGTAACAGGATTAGAGACACACTAGAACAAGCGGCCAATCAAGCACATGAAAACGCAGGTCAGGCTCTTTCAGATGATGCCGTGTAGCTGATGAAGATTTAGGACTGGACAGGTTTAGATAATTGCCTTGTAAATGCATGGACTACGTTTGGAATGGAATATTAGCACGTTACTTACCAAATGTATACTGCAACAAAATGCTAAATTGATGAATAAAATGACAATTTTCTTTTTTTATTAGATTAGACATTATCAAAGGACACAGGGAATGTTTTCCAACTGTCCATTTATACCTTAAAGGATATGAATGTAGAAAGAGAAATGAAAATCAAATTTGGCAAGACAGTTGGGCACATTTGAAAAGCTGAGAGGTTAAACTGCCATTGGAATTCTTTTTTTTTTTTTTTTTTCCCTCAGTGCCTTCCTTTAACTGAAACCCATCTCAACTGCCTTTGCCTTTCACTTTCAAATTCACTTTTGGGTTTCCTTGCCAACCAACTCCATGTCACTGGAGAGGGATGGATTTGAACAGCCCTAATGGGTGCTGTTCTCTCCCTCACCCCTCACCCGTAGTGCCTCTTTGAAGAGCGACAGAGAAATAGAAACATTTCCTCTGTGTGCGACTAATGATCCGCCCTGCTAGGGCCATCAGGACGCTGAATAGAGGCAGTAACCGAGCACTGCTCCTCCCTCTCTTCTATTCTCTTCATTCAGACTGAGTGGGGGTGGCACGCACAGTGATGCTAATGGAAAGTCAGCTTGATTCTACAGCCCTTTTTAAAAACTCCTTTACTTCCACAAAGCAAAGGGAAGGACCCTCACTCACAGTCATGCAGCTGCAACTGTCCGAAATTGCACAGTGACAAAATAGTGACCACTGTCATTGAAATTAAATGTGGAAATAATTTACATTAAAAGGAATATTCGAGACTAACAACTTGCAGAACAGGAATGAAATTACAATGGACGTCTATCGGGCAATTGTTTAATTGAGCAATGTAATTTAATTGTTAATTTTTAAAGCAGAAATAATAATCTGCTTTACTATTAATGCACAAGTTATATTTGAAAAACAAGTTTATCGCTCTTTTAAGTATGGAACCACCTTTCCAGATGGATGAATTACTAAAATGTAATTATTTATTGTTTATTTTTAACATTTATTCTGGTTTTTATTGTAAATGCACTGTTGTAAAGGAAAAATAAAAAACAGATGAGTCAAAATGGTTTGTAGTAAATCATAACATGCCACAGATGCCGTCAAAAGAGCTGAAGTTGTATTGATCCGGAATATTCCTTTAAGGATCAATAGTAGATAAAGAGCTACTGAAGCCCAGGACTGTTTTGTAATTTTTCTCATTAGAACATAACAGCATACAATACAGTACACTAGTTTGGGTTAAAGTTTTTTTTTTTAAACAACAAATCTCTTTTGCATTAAAAAAGAAGAAAAAAAAGAAAATTGTGAAATAGTTACAATTTAAAATAACTTTTTTATTTTAATATTCTAAAACAATTTATTTCTGTGATGGCAGAAGTTCAGTCTTCAGTGTCACATGATCCTTTAGAAATCAGCCTGAGTGGGCTGCGTGCCAACATACAGCGTTGCGCTACAGGCGTCCCGAGTTCGAATCCCGGCTCGAGGACATTTCCCGATCCCGCCCCACTCTCTCTCTCCCACTTGGCTTCCTGTTGGATATAAACTGTCCTATCACGAAGGCAAAAATGCCAAAAATAAATCTAATATTCTAATATTTTGACTTGGTGCTCAAGAAACATTACATATCAATTGTGTTTAACTATTAATTATAACTTAATTATTACTAATTATCAAGTGTTCAAAACAGTTTCGCTTAATTTTGTGAAAACGGTGCTCAGGATTTTTTTTAGGATTGTTTAAAAAAATAAATAGATCAACAGAACAGCATTTATTTGGCAATTTCTGGGTAACAATATAAGAGTCTTTGTCACTTTTAAAGGGATAGTTCACCCAAAAATGAACATTCTGTCATTAATTACGAACCCGCAAGACCTTCGTTCATCTTCAGAACACAAATTAAGATATTTTTGATGAATTCTGAGAGCTCTCTGACCCTCCCATAGACAGCAAGGATCCTAACACGATCAAGGTCCAGAAACATAGCAAGGAGATCGTTAAAATAATCCATGTGACTTCAGTGGTTCAACCGTAATTTTATGAAGCTACGCAAATACTTTTTGTGTGCAAAGAAAACAAAAACAACTTTATTCAACAGTTTGTCTCATCCACGTCACCCTATAGTGCCATTTTGGAGAGTATCACATATGTAAACAATGTCTGCAACGTATGTGTGCGGATACGTTGTTTACGTTCACATCAAAGCATAAACAACATATCCGTGTACATACGTTGTTTATGTATGTGATTGCTCTCCAAAATGCCGCTATAGGGTGACACAGAGGAGACAAACTGTTGAATAAAATCATTATTTTTATTTTCTTTGCGCACAAAAAGTATTCTCGTAGCTTTATAACATTACAGTTGAACCACTGATGTCACATGGATTATTTTAACGATGTCCTTGCTACGTTTCTGAGCCTTGATCGTGTTAGGATCCTTGCTGTCTATGGGAGGGTCAGAGAGCTCTCGGAATTCATCATATATATCTTAATTTGTGTTCCGAAGATGAACGAAAGTCTTACAGGTTTGGAACGACATGAGAGTGAGTAATTAATGACAATTTTCATTTTTGGGTGAACTAACCCTTTAATCAATGTAATGCCTCATTGCTGAACCAAAGTCTCATCGTTCAAAAAAAAAAAAAAGCCCCCAAATGTATGAGTATATTGAACCAAAGACAAACAGCTCAACATGACACTGAAGCATCCAATGAATTCTATTTGTTAATCTATTTATTGCCCGTGTTTATTACTTTTGGTATTCAGAGTAAGAAAAATGAAGTGAGTGGAAGTCTTGTTGCACCTGGTAAAACACACTGAGGTCCAAGTAAAACAGCAGGAAGGATAAGTAAAGAAATATCTGTTCAAATACCCAGCAGGTGTTTGGGCTGATGTCTGTTTATGAGAGATTGCAGTTGTGCACTAACCTGTACAGCCTGTCTGCCCTGCTGAGCGTCTGCGAGCAGCTGGATGGTCAGCGCTCTGGAGTCCTGCAGTGCTTCCTGCAGGTAGGTGATACTGTGACCTGCATGTCTGCCCAAGCTGCACTCTCTACAAATCGGCACGGTGCAGCTGTCGCAGAAAAAACGCAGCACCTGTGAATGAAAACAAGAGAAATTGTGTGAAATTAACTCATTTCTAGTCCAATTTATTGAGTGATCGATTGTGAAGTACACTGCATCTGAATTTTTCTAACCTTCAAGAGACCTAACAAATGTCAATCATTATCAGTGATGATAATCATCTTCGAAAATGTCTTTAGGAAGACTATGACTAGATGGTTCGTGAACGAATTGTTCTATTTAATCGGTTCTTCTTAGTGAACCTGTCAAACCAGTTCACCAAATCGAACTGAATCATTTGAAACTGTCTGCGTCTCCAGTACGCACTAATCCACAATTTTAGTTATTCATTTTATAAATGTGCCTGACACTCGCTCTGACTCGAAATAGACCAATATCCCGAGTTACTCCAACAGTACACTGACTCTGAACTGCTGTGAAAAGAGAACTGATAACACGAGCAGAGCAGCTGATAGACTAAGCATGAGTGCAGCGAACGTATACGCCCACTGCTAGCGGTTCTTGTTCTCGAGTCAAGAATCGGTTGCAATGGTTTTCGAATCACCGGTACACTTAACCGAGAGCCGGTTTCTTTCGGACACGTCCGATTTGAGAACCAATGATCGATGACTGCTGAACATCAGAAAGTGTGATGATATAAAACATACTGAAAATTACGATTATGACTTATTGTCACTGTATGAGTATGTGTTTGACTCGGCTGCATTACAGTTTTTGAATCAACTGATGGAGAAAATTAAAGTATTACTCATTTATTTTTTTAAACATGAATGTATGTGTGTTAAGGACCATAATAAGATTTATGAAATACCTGTACAGTAATTATAGATGACATTCACAAATTGAGCTTGTATTAAATAGAACTGATGATGAACACGAGCAGAGCAGCTGATATACTAAACGAGAACTGTTTCTATCGGACATGTCCAATTTGAGAACCGATGAGCTGATGATACTGCGCATGCGTGATTCAGTGTGAAGCTGCTGAACAGTAGCCTACATGACAGCCTACTAGTCTGTGACGCAGTCTGAACCAAACTAGTTCTTTTAGAAAACTGATTCTATGCTAATGCTATGAGTGCGGGTAAACCGAGGACTTGAATGAGGGGACCAATCTGGCTAAACGTAAATTTATTTAATAACAAATGAATCGTAATGGATTATGCATAGTATGTCGATCACGCTTCTGCGCTGATATTCACTTTATATCTTCAATACTTATAAAACATCCTCGTTTGCACACCACTGCTTGTACCTGTATTTGGGTAATTCGTTGCAAAACTTAATTTTAAGAAACTTGTCAGATCATGGTGATGTTTTAACTGACTGAAGAAATGATTACTGACTTTATATATTTGAATATGTTGAATGCATTTTCATCCTGGCCCGGGACGAGTGTCATTACGTCATCGCGAATGACATCATTACGTTATAGCGTAAAAGAACCGGTGAACCGGTTTTTTGAACCAGTTCGTTGAAACGAACTGTCTCAAAGGACCGGTTCGCAGAAAAGAACTGGACTTCCCATCACTAGTGCTGGAAGTGTGTGTGTGTGTGTGTGTGTGTACACACATACACACTGACATGCAGGTTGATCCAAATTGTAAACATCTTACTCTAAATAAAATAAAATTTAACAGTTAATTCAACAAGTGTGAAAAGGAAGCAGTGAGATTTAATTTATGTGAAAGGAAAAGGGCATGCTTACACTAAAACCACTCTGTAATATAGAGCTCATAAACAGTTACATTGGTCAACTGCCAAGACTATAAATGTTTACAGTATCATGTAATAGGGAAATGTGTTTATCACATATAAGCCTACATTATATAAACACACTCAAACCCAGAACATATAACTCTAACAAGAGACAAAAAAACTAAAGACAGAACATTTTAATGTATGGTTTTAAGGACCACACATTAGACAGATTTTATAGCTGCTAGAGAAGGGTCACAAGCGTCCAAAAACCAACAAATTTATCTACTAAATTTTATTTATTAATTTAACTAAAATTAAACTGTTGACTTGCTGTGCTTTAGCTGCTTACATGGTGTTTTTGACAAGGACAGATATGGAAGCCACTGAATAAAAAAGATTTTTTTTTTAAAAAAAAGGTCATTGCAAATGTGTCTCAATTCTGACTTTTTTTTTTTTTTTTTAAGAATTTCATAAACTCGCAATTCTGACTTTTTCTCACAAATGCAAGTTTGTATCTTGCAATTCTGACATTATAACTCGCAATTGTGAGTTTATATCATGCAATTCTGAGAAAAAGTCAGAATTATGAGATTTTTTTTTTTTTTTTTTTTTTTTATTCGGTGGCGGAAACGCGCTTCCATATCTATCGGAAGGCAAAACCTTGACAAATACACCCTCGCAATTCCAGGTTTATATCTCTCAATTCAGACTTCTCAAAATTGTAAGACAAACTTACAATTGTGATTTATAAAGTCCAATTCTGAGGAGGAAAAGACTGTTATGTTCTCAGAATTGCGAGTTTATCTCTCACAATTCTGGCCTTTTTCTCTCAACTGGAAGCTTACATTTCTGACTAGGGATGGGCATATCGATCCTGAAGTATGGATATATCGATACTGATGTGATTATCGAAAGTATCGATACTCAAATAAAAAAAAGTATCGATACTAAGGTGTGTTTTATTTACCAGAGGTTTTATTTAACAAAAAAATAATAATAATGCATGCACTGAATTGGACAAATAACCTATATGTTAGCAAATAATTGTGCAGGATAGAACTATTCTCCTGCTCATCCGAACACAAGCAAATGTTGCAAGACAGAATCAATCAATCACAGAGAGAGCGTTCACTCACTTCTGACAGTGCAGTCAAACAGGGCTGCATTTCCCAAAAGTATCATATCAAGAAAGCATTGATGTTTATGGGAATGGCAGTCCCTAATGGAAATGAACCATATGGTTTAACTGAAGTGACCGTAGTTCAACTATAGTACTTGCAGATAGTAAACATTTTAACCACGTGTAAATAAAAATATAACCTAATAAGTTGCATTTAAGGCATATCTTAAAATGTCTTAAAATCTTAAAATGCATTTCAAATATAAAGATACTGGCCTTAAAATGTACCGGTGTCGCATCGAAAGTCAGAATTGGCAGAATTGCAAATTTGTATCCCACAATTATGAGGGAAAAAAAAACATCAGAATTGCAAGACACAAACTCGCAATTACCTTTTTTTATTTTATATTTATTGGTGGAAAAGGGCTTCCATATCTATCAGAAAGCAGAACCTTGATAAAAACACCCTTGCAATTCCGAGTTCATATCTTGCAATTCTGACTTCTCAAAATTGTGAGATATAAAGTAGCAATTTCGTTTTATAAAGTCCAATTCTGAGGGGGAAAATCTTATCTTCTCAGAATTGCGAGTTTACATCTCAATTCTGATTTTATAACCCGAAACTGCAAGTTTAAGTAAAAGATCTCCCCCCAAAATTAGAATTCAGTACTGCTTTTGGCGTCCTGTGTTCTGACAGCCTGCTGATGAATTGCTTGAAGTCAATTGTTGTGTTTAAGAGTCACTTTATTTCTTCATAATAGAACCTAAATAGGACTTTCAAAGGACAAGCCTTCTTATTAAAATTCCAAAATTAAGCCACTTAAGAAAAAAAGAAAATTAATAAATAAAAAGTTTTTTTTTTTTTTTTTCTAAGATGCATAATCGGCCTGAACTCCATATCACCCAAGCAAATTCTCCACCACCCTCCGAGTGAAGGTACAGTATTCCTTTTCTAACCCTGCTAGACCGCCTTGCTGCAACCTAATCACTTTACCAAAGGCCAGATCAAACGCTAATTATATCTCACTCGGCTATACGGTGGCAGCAGCTGTGTGTAAATCTAGAGTCGTGATTCCACTCGAGTTACCTGCTCGTAAAAGCGGGTCCCCTCTCGGTGGACCAGATGCTACAACTACGCTAGTGTGTACAGGGGTCAGATGGAAGCACTTTTTGGGAAGCAGCTTTTTGGAGTGATAAGAATTAGCAGGAAGCAAGAGAGAAGTGGTGGAAGGAAACTTACCAGCCAAGATTCCCTGCGATGTCCCTGTTCAATTACCTCAAATTTTTACAGGCACAACGTGTATCACAACTATATTTGCAGGGGCTGGTGGATCCAGGAACTATGTGGACATTGTTAGCAGATTTTACCTCGTCCTGGTAAAATCCCATTCCTACGATGTAACTGTTAAGACCAAAGTACAATTCATTTTTAACGTAAACGCATGGTGTATGTGTAGCCTTTTTTAAAGTATGAGCCTACCCTGTTTGATGGGAAGGGTTCAGTGTCTGCACTATTTCTCTTCAGAAGTTATAACTGTCAAAAATGTCTTTGTCTCTGTTTAAACCAGAGTTGTGTCATTGCAGTTTCCTGTTGTTGTTCAGCCGTATCAGTTTCTATTTGTACTGTGAAACACTATCCCGGGCCATTGTTACAGACCTACAAATTAATTTTAAAAAGTTAAGGTCAGCATACTGAATATGTATAATTAGGAAAAACTGGACTGCACACATACTTTGCCTTATTTACTTATCATTTGTGTATTCATTTGACAGGTAGTTGTTGGCCCCAGTGATGTGGAAAACAGCATGATGGAATGGGATTTTCTTTGGCTATGTGGCTGATGCATTTTTTCCTCTAGTGTGCTATACATGTACAGGATAACTTGACTTTCCTGTTGGCCTCTTCTCCTGTACGCTAAAGCCATCACTGTAACAACTAACTGGTATATAAATCTTTGACAAAGTACACATGCTTCTTTTCTTGCCTGTGCATTGGCATCCATTATCTCGCACACTATCTTCTACACTGGACTCAATTTTCTTTCACTCTTCCCCACCCCCGCCACCACCTCTCTCTGGGACGAGGGCCTCTTGTTGTGCCTGTGGCATCCAACAGTCTTTCCTTAAAAATAGGTGTGGACAGATAAAATTTCCCCATCGGAGGTAAAGAAGAGCTAGTTAATTTTTTCAGAAACAATTAGAGGTGTCCTGCTGAATAAAGCTTCAGTTTTGGTCAGCTGACACTGTGTTGCCTCCATGATGCTAGAGCTGTGGTTTTCAACCAGGTGGCCTTAAGCCCAAAGTACACTTTGTTTTTGTACGCGTACGCTAGCGGATGTATACAGTCGAACGCATAGCCTTTCAAAGTATAGCTACTCCATTTGATGTTGTGCGCGAATGCGGGAGGTCGACACATACGCTCGAGAAAGCTTGAACTCAGACTCCGCTATATTATTGTTGTTGTTCCGTCTCTTTAGTTTCGTTTTCTACTGTGAAACAATGGCTCGGGACAGTGTTGCCACCTTGTGGAAAAACTGATTATGGCTAAATAACTTCAATGCGCATGTGCGACCAGCGCGTACAAAGTACGCACGGTTACAAAAATCGTGTGGTGCGCATACTATTCTGATGACGATATTTGCGTCATGTACACTGTACGCTGTCCCTCGAGTACACATAAAAAGTGAAGTATACTTTGGGCTTTAGGGGGTAATAATAATAATAATAATAATAATAATAATAATAATAATAATGTATAACCATGAAATTTCCAATTATTACATTCCGATCTGAAGATATGGCTCTAGTACCTTCTTCAATCTAATTTGGCACCCATTTTATTGCAGATAAGGAGAAAATCACAAGTCCGAATTTCTTATGTAATACAACACCAGTGATTCATGATTCAAGTCTGTAGAACAAATGTTCCAAGATGAAGAATGTGCTGAAGCCTAACACTTATGATTATGGGTTTATCAAATCCTAACTAGGGCTGGACAATAATTCAATATCAATATGTATCGCGATATAATTTTTTTCAATAACGGTGATATGATTTTTAAACACATTTCCGATATTTCGATATACATTACCAGTGTTTCTCATACATTGATTTATTTGTGGCGTTTGACTTTGTTGAATAAACATGAGCACGACACGTTTCAAAATCAAAACGCGTTGCGGGTGTTTTATAAGAATGTATCTCTGAAGGGAACCAACTGTCTTCAGAAAAGTTTCGATGACATTTTCATTTGATCTGATAAAGTAGCGTTCATGAGCGGAGCTGCTTTGATTACAGCCATTACCGGGGAAACCGCTAGTTCTACCGCTCTCACAGCTGGTAGAGGATCAGATTGCATTTTCAAGAATAAGCCCGTCTCAAGCAACATGCTTTTGTTGTTGCTCTTTTTTTTTTTTTTTTTTCTGCAGCAACTCAGAGCACTATTCATACTCTTTATCCTGGCTGAAGCACATTTTTTTCAATCTATAAGAACAATCAGCCTACACTACCAGTCAAAAGTTTTTGAACAGTAAGGTTAACTTTTTTTTTTTTTTTTTAAGAATTTTCATCTGCTCACCAAGCCTGCATTTATTTGATCCAAAGTACAGCAAAAACAGTAAAATTTTGAAATATTTTTACTATTTAAAATAACTGTTTTCTGTTTGAATATATTTTAAAATGTAATTTATTCCTGTAATCAAAGCTAAATTTTCAGCATCATTACTCCAGTCTTCAGTGTCACATGATCCTTCAGAAATCACTCTAATATGCTGATTTGCTGATGATCAATATTTAAAACAGTTGAGTACATATTTTTCATGATTATTTGAATAGAAAGACCCAAAGATCAGCATTTATCTGAAATAAAAAGCTTTTGTTACATTTATACACTATTCCATTCAAAACCTTGGAGTCAGTATAATTTATTTATTTTTATTTTTTTGGAAAGAAATGATAGAAATTAATACTTTTATTTAGCAAGGATGCTTTAAATTGATCAAAAGTGATTGATAAAGACATTTATAATGTTACAAAAGATTTGTATTTCAGATAAATGCTGTTTTTCTGAACTTTCTATTCATCAAAGAAACCTGAAAAAATTCTACTTAGCTGTTTTCAACATTATAATAAATGTTTTTTGAGCAGTATATCAGAATATTAGAATGATTTCTCATGTGACTGGAGTAATGATGCTAAAAATTCAGCTTTGAAATCACAGGAATAAATTACATTTTAAAATATTTTAAAATAGAAAACAGTTATTTTAAATAGCAAAAATATTTCAAAATGTTACTGTTTTTGCTGTATTTTGGATCAAATAAATGCAGGCTTGGTGAGCAGAAGAGAATTCTTTAAAAAAAAAACATTAAAAATCATACTGTTCAAAAACTTTTGACCGGTAATGTATGTTAGCCTATAGTTTGAAGTTAAAGATATTAATATTAATAAGATCAGTCTGAGATGTTTATTTGACAGTGATTTCACATTTCTCATTTGTATGAAGGCTAAATACAAATAGAAGGTGAACATTATTTATTTGTGCTTTTTTTTTTTAAATAAAATATATAGTTTTATAGGAGGAGGTTTCGTAGACTTGGCAAATTTATTTTTCATAAGTTTGTAGGTACAGACATCTGTTGCGGCTATTCTTGGCAGTTTTTATGAGTTCATATCGATATCGGAATTATATCATATCGACCGAAATTAAGAAATATATCGTGATATAAATTTTGGCCATATCGTCTAGCCCTAATCCTAACCATAAGTATGAGCAGTAGTAATTGTGATGCACACCTTATAAAGCACAAAAACAATCAATGTTGGAAAATACATTTTGCTTCCAATGGTGCAAGTAAAAGGATCTGAACAGATTCAAATCTCGACCACATTTAGGCGAGCATGTGTGTTCACTTTATGGCACTACGGAGAAGTTTTATCTAAAACATGCGTTTCTAAGTGATGCCACATTAACGCAGTATAATAAAAGACTTATTTATTGCTGTGCATATCAATATTATATAGAATACCAATACATATTCATGCATCACAAAAGAAAAGACTACATATCAGATCATGGACCAAGTATTTAGGTAGCAAACGTTTGAAAGCAATTAAATTCATCTTTCCTTAGTTCTTCACCATTATAAAGAGAGGCTGTAGTAGAGGGATGTTTATCTATGGTGGACCTGTTTAACAAAACAACCATCATGCCGAAGGCCACATACTAAAGAAAAAACATATGCTACAAAATCAATAGTTTTCTAATATTGCATTTTCAATTTAAAACCACAGTGACAGCTAACTGACACTACATAAGAGTTCACAAGAAATTTTTACCGATCCATTGCTGATGCTTGTATGCATATGAAAGGAAATACTAGCAGAGTTGAGTACCTTATGAACCTCCTAAACTCTAAATATATGAATTTAAAATTTCCTCTATTTTCCCCCCCAAAATATAAACTTACCCGATTTTATTTTATTCTAAATGTTTCTATATAAATTATGTACAGAAGCGATAAATCTTGAATGACAGGCGTCGGCAGGTTTAAAGTCAAGGGTAAAGGGCAAAACTTTGTTTGAAGACCACAGAGGACCACGCTAATTTAAGCACTATGAAGTAACTGTCAAGCAAACTTAAACTGCCCTCTGCTTCCTAATTTTTTTCTGAGAAGTCACACATCCCCTTTGAGGTTTTTGCTCTTCCCAAAACACACATGGACAAAATTTTCTCTCTCTACACACAGAACCACATGGCCCTCCACCCTCCCACCCGCTGTGGGAGGTGTCTGCCCATTTAAAATGTCCTTATTGGCCGCTCGTGAGGGGCAAAAACAAAATCAGCTGGGCCCCTGGCACATTGGATTCCAGAGTGCACACATGTGTATGTGTGAGTGTTTTAGTGAAGCGTGAATGAGTTTTTACAGACATGCCGTGCAGGTGGCTGAGGTTTAGTTTGGTTTCATTGAATGAAGAGACTACATGACATTGGCACTGACTGGGTCAACAGCCAAGCTCAGCTAACACATAACTTCACATATGAGCTAAATAAAAAAAACAAAAAAAAAAATGGAAGCATCGGATTAGAAATTTGAGCTAAAATGGCATTGTGATTGGATTATATAAATTCAAATTTTGCAAATCCTTTGTTGCCGTTGGCCTTTCCACTTGTTTAGGTTTTAAGAGTGAAAGCTTTAAAATGCAAACATCTGCTCTAAACAGTGGGCCGTAATCACTAAGTGTGCGTGAAATCTGCATACAAATGCTATCACAAACAAATGACGAATACCTTTCGCACTGAAATGTATGAATTTGTAAATATGGCCTTTTTCCTTTGAAGTACACAACTGGATGAACATTCTCAGATGGATCAGGTTTAAGCTGCTAAACATTTCACAGCCAAATGTTTACGCCCTCAATCTGATTAAATGAAAATCTATTAAAACACCACAAAACAGTTCCAATCCAATCAGAAACTGTAAACTAACTTCCCATCTTATCATCAGCATACTGCCACAGGGAGAAGAACAAAACACATGCACAAAGACAAAAACAAGTCTCTAGACCCATCACCATCTCAAAACATGGTCTGCATACCATAAAGGCTTCTTTGATAAGCTGCCAGAGGTTTCTTACATAAAATTATGAAAGCACTTCCATGTGGCATTGCTGTGTGTATGCTATAGAGAAGAAGAGAAGAAACTCTATCTGGATTGCCGCTAAACCCCTCAAAAAACCCACACAAATCTACGCAGACCTACGCTCCACATACATATGTAAAAATGTCAGAGGTGAAGGTTGAACAGTTCTAATGAAGAAGTCAGAATTGCTTGCATTAGAATGCACTACTGTACTGTCTAAAGCCACACGCTACTGTATTTCAGGATGGCATTTTCAGCATCTAAAATTAATGAAGCAGTAAATTCAGTGAGCTCACAGGCAGGTTAATATCAGCTCAAGCTCCATGGATGGACTGGCCATGACACCTAAAGGTCTGTTTGTTGCCTCCATTTGTGACAAATGGTGTCCTACATAACTCTTAATAAAATCTTGCTGTTTGAGCCTTGAAATGAAGCAAGTCTAGACGGAGATGTGGGATGTCTGGTAAAAGTTGCTGTGGAGTGTTTTGACTGGTGGAATTACTAAAAGTTTCCACTGAGAGTCCTACTGAGTGCACTCCCTTTCTCCATCCTGACTGGCTACATCTGTCTTACTTCCTCTAACAGCATTAAATGTTCAGACATATGTTGCGCTTTCACTGCATCCTGCTTTACAGCTCTAGGCAGAGCCTCTGGCCAGACACACTTTTAAAACGCTTTTCAAAGAGGGCTTGGGGGAGGATGGAACATAGCAGGCCATGTTAAAATCATATTTAAAGCTCTTTTTGTTAAAGATGCTCTTCATAAAACTGTAAAGATTAGAAATGTGAAATGTCTGTTTTTGACCTTATATGGGGAAATATTTAGAGGGAGTCTTATAGATGGCTAGACATCGTATCAGCGAGGGATCTGCCGCATAATGTGCTGACAAGTTCACATTCCTCTCGGCCGTCGCCTCAATCTGAGGAAAACCCTCTCGGCAAACTCCTCTTAACCCCTGAAAGACTCTCTCCTCCATATGGCTTGCGTCTTGTTCTAGAGAGTTCAGTTTGTTTTAAGTGTGGACCACCAGATTCCATATCAAAGCACTGAGATGAGCGCATGTGAAAATGGTTAAAAACAAAGAGTCACAGGGTAATGGAGTTCCTGAGACAGGGTTGTAAAATGCATGCTGAACAGCTCTTCTGGCCTGCGTTCATGAAGCCCTCTGCTAAATCCAGATACGACCCATGAAAAGTTCTCAAGACACCAAGACAACTGTCAGTAATAAAAATGTTGAATTAGATCAATAAAACATTGATGTTTTACTTGAGCCTTTCTGAAAATCACTGGATTTTGGTCATAGCTGAGGGAGTCATAATTTGTGTAAAAACTGTCAATTTGTTCAGTTTTCCCATTCCACTATTTTTCTCTGGGTCATGCATTTAAGGCATTTGAAATGCAGCAAAAACTTACACTGTGGAATATGTGGAAGAATTTTTTGTTACTGTTTTTCAAAAAAGTCTTATGAAAAAGTCTTATGTATTTATTTGTAGAAAAATACAGTAAAAATAAATGAAAAAACCTAAATATTGTATATAGTGAAATATTACAATTTAAAATCAATTTTAGGTTATTTTAAAATGTAATTTATCAAAAAGTAATTTTAGCAGCCTTTAAGAGTCTTCAGTGTCTTATGCCCCATTCACACGGGACGTCGGCGTCAACGCCTCTCGTTTACTTTGAATGGAGTGACGTCAAGCGTTGCTGAACTGAATTGTGGGTCCGTCACGTTGCTTGCAGCAGAAGTTGGAAACTTTTAAACTTTAAGCGCCAACGCAGGCGTCAGCCAATCAGATCGCCTTATGCAAATACCCTAGCGCAGACGCTCGCCAATCCCGTTCATGCAACACCAGAAAAGTAAAGTGATTGGCTGTTGTCACTATGACGGTTGCGTCAGCACCAAGCTTCAGACACATCCTCCGTCAAGCGTTGACGCCGACGCCCCGTGTGAATGGGGCGTTATAATGATCCATGTTGACAGTTGTGCTGATTAACATTTTTATTAAGGATTCTTTGATAAATAAATTTGAATGAACAGCATTTATTTATAAGACCTGAATGCATACTTGCTTTAATTTGTGTTAATTTCATTTTCTGGAGAAAAAAAATTAAATAAATTACTAGCCCCAGACGTTTGAATGGTAGTGTATTACATCTAGAAAAAGAAAAGATGGTTGAAACCTGTTAGTTGTAATAAAACTTGTCCCTTGATCGACACACCCCCATAATTAATTAAATCTCTTACATTAAAAAAAAAAAACATTCTGGGCTTTTGCAAATACTGATTTGCAGTTACTGAACATAATTTTGTTTGCGTAATGTGTGTGTTGCTCAGCACAAGAGACAATTTAGTTTTACACAAAAATCAGACTTTTGATTTCAATATTTTGATCACGGATCAGCTCTTAGCATGGGTCAAAAGAAAGGATAATCACATAATATGGAAACATGGATGATCTCCAACCAATGAATCCCGCCATCCTTGGCTCCAGCAACTCAGTGTTGGGAACTAAACTAAAAGAGAAAGGAATTTGCATTCGTGTCACAAAAATGATAGATAGTTCACAAGAGCGGGGGTAGGGGTTGGTCTCTATGGTACTTCACTGACCCAACTAATCCCACATAGAATCCATTCTGGCGGTTTGGGATGACCCCTAACCCACTGCCTTAAGCAAAAGAAGACAACAAGCTTTTAGATATTATGCTTTCCCATGATTCACTACTACCCATGAGCAGGCAGTAAACATATGGCACAAACTACTATTCTGAATATCCAATGATTTAAGTTAGTTTGTAAGCCATGCCAAACTAAATTCCAGTCCACCATTCATCATGCCTAAATTTCTGCCCTGGCACCACAAAATGTTAATGAGGGAAGTCAAAACAACAACTACCATGAAAAAGCTTGCACACCGGCAGCGTTACTCTGCATCTATCGGTGACACCTAGCTATCTTTTTTTGCCACTGACATAGTATTCCATTAATTTAACATTTAACAACTATTGGGACAAGTATTTGCACACGCCTTTTTCATTTAAACATTTTTCAAACTCATTGATGCAACTTCATTCTTGAAGTGAAATTTTGCCTAAATACCAGTGATTAGATTCTGAGTTTGTAGACGGCCATCTTAAACGATACCTGTGAGATGTCCAGGGTGTGATGCTTGCTTCACTTCCGATATGAGACTGAAGCCATAAGACACATTTAATGTCTATGAAATTTAACATGTTTACCTTTAAACACTTACTTCAGAGTGAGCTATATTTGGATATTACAGAGTTAGATTTAATAATGACTATATATTTAAACCCAAACAGTGATTTTGATAATCTGGGTAATTTTCGATATTTAGGTTTTAGCTAGTTGGTTGCTTCATTTAGTATCCAAATTGGGTGGTAAGAATTCTCCATTTTTAATCTGAGACAAATGAAACCGCAGACTTTTTTTTCCATATATGAGACCTTATTGATGTAAAAACATTCATTCAGAGTCATTAATGTCTTAAGTGAATGTAAACAAAGGATGAGACAAAAAAAAGAAAAGATGGGACTATTGCATCTGGGCATTAGGCTTGCAGTGTAAATGCAGCCTAATAGACCAGTCCTTTATGCAACAAAAGGAGTCAATAGTGCAAACTGTGGACAGTGCATGAATAATGCAAAGGCAATTACTTTCAAACAAAGAGACGGACACCATTAGTCCTTCGATTAATTAAAGAGGAGAACATGAGGATTATAGGTTAGGTTTCAGTGTGTTCAGGCTTATGAGCACAAAATGTTTAACATCAACAGACTTACAATTAAAAAAAAAAGCTTTTCTATTTCATTGTTTAAATGGGTTTAAGCAAAAGAGCAGATGTCATGAACACTGAAAGCGCTGTTAAATGTAAACTCAATCGCTTGGGGCTGGATGTTACTACTGTTTGACCTTTCACCAGAAGGATTTCTTTACCTCAAACACACGCACAGAGAAACAGGAATGTAAAAAGCATCTAACGGCTAGATCAGTTCACTCCAACCAAACCAACCCAACCAGATAGAGATGTAGACAATGACTGAGAATCCCACTGGTCTCCCAGGTGGCTTCTGGGAACTGATGTCATAGCATTCCACAAACACAGCCTCCAAGCAAGAGCTTCCTGTTTCCCCCCACTGAGGTTCAACGCCACTCTCTATAGAAATCATTTTATATATATCCACCACACACACACACACACTTCTCTTCATTGCTCTTCCATAAAACACAGAACCTACCCATCTATGAAGCCAACAACATGACACATAAATCTACAGCTTAAAGCTAAAATTTACAGTTCAATAATTTGTCCTAGGAGAATATAATTCTGGAAATTATGTCCTTATTCACTGAGCTCACTTTATGCTCAGTCAGCAGGCTACTAATATAACAATGAATTACATCATCTTATTAGTCACCAGTTAGGCATTAAATCACAGGTTAATTTGTTCATAATGTCAGTGGAACACGCATAAGCTATGCTGTTAACGACAGTAGCTCTGAAAAACACCAGGGCTCGGTGAAACCAGAGTCCTCTTGTGTGCATGCCAGTATGGAGGCTAATAGATGGTGTGGTGTGTTTCTGGCTGCTCCAGTGCAGTGCATTGTGGACTGTGTGTGAGGTATGCAGGATGAGCCCTCACAGTGCACAGCTGATACCGCTAGCATGACGACACCTTCTGCATTCAGAAATCAACACGCCCAATGTACTATTAAAAACTCCCTGCACATGGGCAAAATGTGCAAATATGTGAGGAATTTATGGAGGTTTATTTTGCAGAAAAACCTGAAAGAAAATAAAAAGATAGACCATATGAAATATTTCCAATGAGAAACATGGCATATTTAATAATAATAATAGTAATAATAATAATAATAAAGACATGTTTTGTTGAAAAGAAAATTACTGATGGTTGTTATTAAAACTATATACTTGTAAAATATACATACATAATATACATATACACATACATACACACACACATATATATATATATATATATATATATATATATATATATATATATATATATGTGTATGTATGTATATGTATATATGTGTGTGTATGTGTATATGTATGTATGTATGTATATGTATGTGTGTATATGTATGTGTGTGTATGTATATGTGTGTGTGTATATGTATATATACACACATACATATATACATATATACACACACACACATATATATACACACACACACATATATATATATATATATATATATATGTATATACATATAAAATACTGACTGTTAAATTATTAAACTATTATGTGAGAGTATACATGTGAGTCATGTGTATTCTTTTCCATGTATATAGTTTTAATAACAATGTCACTACCACTTTTAACAAAACAGGTCTTTAGTATATAAAATGTTTTACGCATCACTATATAGCCTACCTTTATTGAAAATGCCTTTATTAATATTAGCTAAATTAAATCTGTGAAAAATACATTTTAAGTTACTACAGACTTCCCATAAGTGTTTCTCAGTGAATTATCGTTGACAGCACTAGGACTCGATTAGCACAACAATCAGGCTACATGAAACACAGTGCAAAGGCCACAGGTAAAAACACAATGAGATTGTATATACTATAGGTCTGTGACGTTCATGCAGCACTGGGCAACAACTTGGTCAAACAGAGAACACCACGTCCCAGATAAAGACCTGGAGGAAAAAAAAAAGCAACTTCTGAAACAGCAGTGAGAGCTCTCACATCAATCTAGAAAACATATGGACGCCTGAAGCTATACGCAGCTGCCCCGCATATTGCATTGGAATCCATAACACTGGTAAAAAAAAATATATATATATATATACATATAAATCGCTGAATCCTCGAAAGCATCAAGACAGTGAGATCAAAGTCTGACAGACTAACTTCCAACAGGAAAATAACAGGAAAAAGGCCTGTTATTTAAAACGCTCAAAAAGATTAACGGTCAAGAATTCTTGAAACGACAGAAGCACTTATCAAAAACAGATATGAACCATTTGAAGTGATGCATAAACAGAGATGATCAATGTTGCAGCTATATTCACAATTGTTTACTTCAGTGCACTCATGGGTTTCAATACTTAAGACTCATGGTCTTCATCTGATACATCTATTCATTATAAATATACAAAACATATTATGTTTAAGACCCTAAACACTACTCATAAATCTGAGATCATTTAGAGCATAAAAATGATAAAAACAAACAAACTAATAATTTAAATTAATAATTAAAAAATTGTTCATAACATTTTAAATGCATAACACAATATTTTTGTTATTTACCAAATGATTATTTATTACAGACTGAAAAAAGCAGAAATTACGATATTTAAAAACTACAATTAAATTAAATATACATGCATACTGGGATTCTTTATCTGCGGTAAAACCAACAACCACATTAGCAGATCTCTATAATACATTATAGCACCCCAAAACAGACTAGTACCCAATATAGAAATTAAAGATGACATATCTGCCCAGAGTAGTGGTCGACCAATATGGGTTTTCCATTCGTCCATTCCTAAATGATTACATATGGTCCCCTAAATCATGAATACATGGTTACATCCTTGACCATGAAGTTGTGCATTTATGACAACTTTTTTTATAGGTCTGACTGTAAACGGGGCTAGCATTTAAGAGATGCTTTTATAGTAATTATTTCAGTACTGTAACTTATTACAGTTGTAGTGAATGTGTGGACACAACAGTAATGGTCTTGGCTGAGGTTCGAACCTAGAACCTTTCAGCAGCCAGCTCAGATTTAACCACTAGACAAAAACATGCACTAAATGAATATAATGAACCTCTGGAGACAAAACTCACCGCGTTATCATGCTGCTGGCAGAAGTCCATCCTCTCCTGGAAAACATTCAGCATGGAGAAGCTGTTGTGGAAGGACTGGGAGATGTTGATCGGGGTGTTGGAGTTGTTGGTGCGGTTGGCCAGGTGTAAACTCTCCATCAGCCCCTCGATGAAGTGGTCTTTGGTGAGTCGGACCCTCTGGTGGGCCCTGACGCAGTTATCGCACAGGTACTCCTGGCAGTCCAGGCAGTGGGAGGTAGCGGGGTTACCCTCATCACAAGAGCTGCACTGAGGGTCTGAGATGTGCTGGGGTCTCAGAAGACCACCGTGATGGACCACCGATGAAGGCCGACCGTTCTTGCCCTGCTCCTCAGCAGAGACCACCACATCCAGCAGGTTGCTGAAGAGAAAGTTGGAGGAAGGCAGGGCGTCCACGCCCGATTCCGACAGAGACACTTTTTGGTCGCATGTGGGGCATCTGAGCTTCAGAGGGTCACCTGGGATCCTGTGGCCCTCCAGGCATTGCCTGCAAAAGGCGTGCAAACAGGGCAAGACGTGCAGCCTCCTGGTGGATGAGGTAGATGAGGAGTTGGAGGTCTGGGAGGACGAGGAGGAGGTAGATGAATTGGAGGAGATCGGAGCAGAGCAGCCGCACAGCTCCTTGCACAGCGGACATGTTTGCAGGTCGGTGTCTGGGAAAGACGCCATTTGCGCAGAGGACCACAAAATAACTTCGCACATAAAGACGTGTTAAGACACACAAAAGCTTCCCAAATTTTTCCCTGATCAATTCGAGCAAATAATGCAGATCATAGACTCGGCATGCTGCATTCAACGATACTTGATATAGCTATGCATTCCCGTTTAATGAGTTTAGATTGAATTTGGTTCTCTGCTTTGGTTATTATCGATAGAAATTCGCAGAACAAACTCTATACGCAACTTCTCGAGTGCACGTTTGGAAACCAATTGTCATTTTGAGGCCTTATAATCCCTCGCTATGGGGCATTAACATTGTTGCGAAACATGAAATCCGCTGCGAGGTCCCTGCTCCGATCCTCCCCCACCGCCGCATGACCAGAGGGGCCAAACGCGCTCGATACAGCGTCAGTTTTTTCCTTCCCAAACGCAAATATGTCCGTTTTCCATGAACGCGCTTTAGTCTACCATCTGCGCGTCATTATTCTCAATACGCGCTTGCGCGAGCCGCAATTAAATAATTCAAAGTATGTCCCATGTAGCTCGTTAGAACGCTGCGCAGCGCCCCTCAAGATCCTGTTACTGTGGTAAGGCTGAAAAGCCCCTTTAACTTCCCTCAGTCCGGTTACAGTAACACTTTGGCGAGGGGTATAAAGTAACCATTCAACCGTTCGTTTCCGTTCGTTCCCGAGGTTTCAGCTGCCCATATTCGTCTCGCGTTTACAGCGCAAAACAAACGCTCTCCCCGCGCGCCTCTTCAACCCGCATTCATTTTCACTGGCAATGACGCTCGCACGGACTACAATTCTACAGCGCGTGACCATCAAGCGAACGCGTCCATACTAAAAAAGCCTAGAGCGCACTTCCGCCTGAGAATACTCTAGAGGGGCGGGGCTTATGTATCGAGGGGGCGGGAGTTGGGCAGGGCATTCACTTTAAAGTAATACATATTCAGCATATATATATATATATATATATATATATATATGCAGAGCTGGGTAGATTACTTAAAAATTGTAGTCTGTTATTGATTCCAAATTACATGACAAAAGTTGTTGTTAGAAACATAATCCATTACGTTACACATTTTAGGTAATATAATCAGACTACTTTTTGATTACTTTTAGATTACTTTTAGACCTAACTCGTTAATCACATTGATTTGAATATGATAATCCTGTACCACATTGATATAAAAATACAAAGAGTAAGAAAATATATTCTATTCATTGTAATTAGCAATATGAATTAAACATTACATTACATCAAACTGGGGTCCATAAAGGTACTGCTGCAGGAGAAAGGAACTATTTTAGAAAGGAACATTTAAAAGATGACAGAGTAATTAGGGAGAATCGATTTTGAATAATTTATTGAAATTGTGAGAATAATATGTAATCATATAATCAATAACTGTAGTCTGATTAGGAATATTTCAAAACGTAATTTAATATAATTACAACTTAATTTATTTATTTATTTATTTTTTTACTGCAGTCATGTTTGTCATCCCATATTCTATTCTCATCCCATATATCTCGCTCCTTGGCTTTAAAAAAAAAAGTTCATTCTTTCTTACCTAAATATCCTTTAACTGTTTGATTATTGGTATAAATATATGTATTAAAATGTGGGTCAAATTTATCTTGTTAATCTGAAGGCGTGGTCAAATTTATTTTATTTTTCCATATTTAAATTATTATTTTTTATTATTTATCTTGTGAATTATAACATTACATCTATTTGTGTGTGTGTGTGTGTGTGTGTGTGTGTGTGTGTGTGTGTGTGTGTGTGTGTGTGTTTATTAATTGATTAGATTTCCAACAGGAATTACAATTCAATACTAGGGCTGCCATTCAATTTAAATAAAGTATCTTGATAAATCCCATGATTGTCCAGCTCCTTTTTGAGGAAAAATATACTTCAAACTGAACACACTAAATGATACAGAGCAGCATAATGTTCTTTAAAAGGAACACTGATCTGGTTTGGTGTCAGTGAAGGGATGATTGAGCACTATTGATGGGGCCGTGGGTGTACGCAAGACAAAAAAGGTTGGTAAACATGTTCTAGGACACGAAGGTCCCTTTGTATACCATTATTTCTCATTAATTCTCCCAGCCATCATCTTTAAACAGTACATGCTAATTTCCCCCCACACCTGAACCTATGAAATCAATCTCAACCTTTTTGTAATCAATACTGCCCCTCCTAAGGGCCCCTCCTGTAATAGATAGCTACCACATGTAGGACTGGCTTTTGTGCATGTTTATGGGCACTTAGGATGGGGTGCTGGGGTGGCTCTTGTGACAAGGGAGGAAGCTTCTCGGTGGGGCTTAGGCTCCAGATGCAGGCTGCCCAATAAAGCAGTGGGATGCCAAGCTGAAAGACAGGGCTTTGGGAGGGACCCTTTGACCCCATTATTATGGCTGGGATTAGGGGTAGTGGAGGCTGCCCACACTCAGCTGCAGAGCTCTGGCCATCCCAAGGACATTCCATTGATCTACATGAGGAAAAAGCCAGAATGGGGGGTTGGGTGAGGGCAGAGGCTCAGCAAAACAAAGCAACGCAAGGAGGGGTCGTGTCACATGGTGGAAATGACCACAGGCAATGTAGACAAGGGTTGTGCGTACGTGTGAGTGTGGATCTGTGTAATGAAGCGCTGATTCTTTCTCAAGCCCAGGAAGTAGCTAGTCCTTTTAACTGTCACTCATAATCAACATGAAATGAATGATTTTATTAAACTCCTATTAGTGTGTTCTCAGCTATCAGTGAACATCAGAACTTTTTAAAAGCATTTAAAAAAAAAACATTCACAAACAATGTTTTTATAACTTTATGGGAACATTAGCAAACCGTTATGACCCATATTTTTGTTAGCTGGGACGTGGCCCAAGGAAACTCTCTGTATAAGATTGTCCATTTTTGATTGGCTTTATGTGCTTAAACCTCAACAATGCAACTGATAGATTGGTTATCAGCAGGGGTTTCCTGCAGGCCCGTCTTAATCACAGGATTACATTTATATCCACTTACTGAACAAAGAGTCTTGCCCTGTCATACCCTGTCGTATCACTATTGAACTGACTTGATAATTAGTCTTGCTTAGTTTGTGAACATCTTTGCGATAGCTTTCACTTTAATTGCTATGAAATACACACTGCTGAAAATACATTGAATGTTAGCAGAAAAAATATATATATATATTATTCCATATAATCTTCTATTTCATACATGTGAATTTTCCACTCATCCAATCAATTGTAGAACAAAGTAATGGCACTAAATACAAAACCACAAGAACCTTACAAAACAGATCCTACCTGCCTAACATTAACTGACATTTTAGGGTCAGGGTTAGAGTCAAATTTTGTAATAATGAAGATTTTATTTTTTTTTTTTGGAAAGAAGTCTCACGCTCACAAAGGCTGCATTACTAAAATACAGTAAAAACAGTAATGTTGTAAAATAGTATCACAATTTAAAATTGAAAACTCTTTTCAAATTGTAATGTATTTTAAAAAGTCATTTATTCCTGTGATGGCAAAGCAGGATTTTCAGCAGCCATTATTCCAGTCTTTAGTTTCAGTCAGAAATCATTTTAACATGCTGATTTGGTCTTCCAAACTTTTTACCGGTAGGCTATATATTATTCACAATCTAGCAAGAATCCGTGCATTATGCCTCTCATGGATTGTGGATTTAATATTTAAGCCCATCTATGTTACATTCAAGGCACAATGCTAAATTGAGATCTGTTCAAACGTATTTTGGGACCTGGTATGGATCAAACCTAACGATCAGCATTTTTCTTGGTGTATTTACCACCATTACTTTGCCCCACTGATGGTCATAAATATGGTGAATGGTTAGAGAAAAAGTCATGTGACTGGAACAGGTGAATCGAGAAAACTACTGAATGTCTTTCACTCATTTACAGGTTATGAACTCATTAACATTGCTAAGACCTTCATTTGGACAACTTTAAAGGCCATTTTCTCAATATTTAGATTTTTTTGCACCCTCAGATTCCAGATTTTCAAATAGTTGTATCTCAGCCAAATATTGTCTGATCGTAACAAACCATACATCAATGGAAAGCTTATTTATTCAACTTTCAGATGGTGTATAAATCTCAATTTCCAAAAATTGACACTTAAGACTGGTTTTGTGGTCCAGGGTCACATACATATAAAAAAAGATGCTGTGTAGATGTTCTTCAGTAAAAATGTGGAATATACATGATGCAAAATGATAATTAAAATTATTGTAAAATTTGACTTATAGCAGTAGCACCTTGGTTTGTGTTGGTTTGATTCTTCAGAGAAGATATTTGTGTTCTCTCCTTCTCGTATTCTGATGAGGGGGTTTCTCAAAGTTCACTAATGGAGGAAATGAAGAATGTCCGTCAGAGTTCCTGTGGCTGACCCATTTATTACCCTTAGAAAATGGGATGTGGTTGTATATGAACTTGTCAAACATAATCTTAAATGATACATCTGTATAGTGTTATAAAGCCATAAAGCACATTGGGCTTTGGGTTGGATACTAACACAGCTTTTTTAATTAGACCCCAAACCTGCTTGTCATTCAGGTTTTATCTGAACAAGAGCATTTTTCACGAGATAAGAGTAAATAAAAACAGTATGATTCCGCTCTCATAACAACATTCAACATGACAAAACATGCATGTGTGATCAGTCTTATGTGTGTGAATGGATATCATTTTTCATGGTCTGACAGTGGTTCAGGAGAGCAAACAGGATCTTTTAGTTCATAGTGTAACCTAAACAATTTCATTTGAGATGCATTAACAAAACAAAGGGCCAAATGCAATTTGGAACAGAAACACCATTTAATAGCTATTGCTTTTATTTATTTACTTGCACTATATGTAACAGATTATTAAGTAGCTTCATTCATAAAGATAATTTATTATAGACTCCAGGCAGGGTTTTTGATGTACAGTATAATGAGTAAAATGAGCAGAAAAAAGAAAATCCTCCCTGCCCACAGAGAAGCAAATATGTCTGACTGGTCTGTGACCTGCTTGCTGATAGCCTCTGTCTCGATCCTCTGAGAGTAAATCTGTCTAAAAGCAGACAGTAGAGGGGGGCAGAGCATGAACAGACTCACAGGTAATGTTTGAAAGGGCTGAGATAATGCTCAAAAATGTGAGGTTGCCTGCAAGTTCAGCTTCGAGATGCATAATATGACATCTGCGCTACCAGTCAAAGTTTGACGTGAGATTTTTACAAATGTTTCTTTAAAAGAGTCTCTTGTGCTCACCAAGTCTGCATTTATTTGATGAAAATACAGTAAAAAAAAAAAACAGTAATATAGTGAAATATTACAATTTGAAAGAATTGTTTTATGTCTTACTATATTTCATTCCTGTGATGGCAAGGCTGAAAGAAATTAATACTTTTATTCAGCCAGGATGCATTAAACTGATCAAAAGTGCCAGTTACAGTAGACAGAGATTTTTAATAATAATAAAAAATTTTTTTTTTTTTTTTTTTTTTTTTTCAAAAGCACATCCTGATGTTTTTGTGGATGTATAGATAATATAGACTTTCTTTTTACAGTCTAATCTAGAATGGTGAAAACTATTTGGCACACTAATAGATAAAAACCTGTTGATACAAAAAAAGACTACACACTAGGCATGTGCTTACACATAAAAAAAAAAGAAAAAAAAAGTCATATTTTCTGCGATAACTGACAGCAGTTCACAGACGTCGTCATTATTGTAATTAACCCAAACTATTCCTTTAAAATAGTCCTCCTGGCTATTCTGACTCTGGATCATCCAGTAGACTACAAAATTGGGAAAACATTTATCTACCATAAAACGATGTATTGCCATAATCTTAGTATTATACAGATTCATATGTCACACAACTGAATTATTATATTATCATTTACTCATTCCTGTTAGAGTGGAAAATTCATGGACTCTTTTAAACATTGTAAACCAATAGGTACAGATTAATGTATACAATAGTGACTGGTTACATTTGAACCATTGTTTAATTTTTTTTTTTTTTATATTTATCGTACGTACAGATATCAGTATAAACCTTTGAAACAATAGCAGCAAACAACATGAATACACTGTACACAGACTATATTACAGCATTTAGGATTGCTAATATACAAACACTACATTGGAAGAGAACACTTTCAGATTTTCAAAGAACACTTCACTTTTCCAATTCTTAATACTTATATACTCAGCATTTAGACAAAATCTTTTGTCCAAACACATCTGAATTTTGACTGCATTTTAGATTTTGGCAGTTGGTATTACAGTTTTCAGTCAAGCTTTTGAAATGATAAAGACGACTCAAGCAGTCACTCATCATTCCAGCACCACTCTGAAAACCAGAACCAATTAAAAATGAGTATTTAAAAACCCAAAGTTGCATATTAAACTACCAAAACAGGATTACTGTATTATAAATCTCTGATATAATGCAACTAGCAACGGATTGTTTTAAGGCAAAAAAGAGCCTTATCAGTATTTCCAAGAGCTATTTTTATAATAGATTTAGACATGATATGTGAAATGTATATGGTTGGCAGTGCAAATAATCAACAAACTTTGTGCTAAGTTATAACATACATCACATGACTAGGGCCCACTGCTTCAAAAGCACAACACTATGTGCTACATCCAAAGTGCAGGTATAATGCCTATACGCTAGGCCAAATCTCAAAATCTTCAACAAATTGTGATTATGAGCCTGAGAGGCATAGTAATAAAGTCCAAATAGAGTTCAGTGTGTTTCAGCCCTTCCAGTCCCAGGGAATAAACAGATCCCCATCCTGCATGACTGAATAGAAGTGAGAGATGCATAGATGAAGGCCTTGCATCTGAGGCGATTTCTCCTCCATCAGACGCCTGCAGCAGGGGATCATCTGAATGCTCGACACACTGGGCTCTTTAGACAGACTGCGCAGAGACAAACCCTGC
Organism: Tor tambroides; assembly: GCA_021397915.2. Taxonomy (NCBI): domain Eukaryota; kingdom Metazoa; phylum Chordata; class Actinopteri; order Cypriniformes; family Cyprinidae; genus Tor; species Tor tambroides. The sequence continues at coordinate 87,233 of JAFVLL020009353.1, read as the reverse complement.
AGACAATTCGAAATGATGTCTTCTTCCTCCGCCTCCAACCTGTATAGAAGGGAATAAACTGTCACTATATTACAAAAAAATAATAGCAGCCAGAGACACTTGACAAAACATTTTAAGACTCTGTAGAAGAGACATTTTTTGTGACAGTGTTGCTTATTAGGTAAAACTATTGTTTTAACAATATTTAGATTTTTTTAACTGTGGAAAAAAAAAATGAAATACATGATTTTCAGTATAGCACTGAGATTTTACGCATTCTTGTTACGGATGAAGATTTTAACCACGGCTGCATTTATTTGATCAAAAATACAGTAAAAAAGCAATATTGTGAAACAGTATTATAATTTAAAATAGCTGTTTTCTAGGTTAATTTTAAAATAATTTAATTTAATAATAATGTAATTTATTCCTGTGATGACAAAGCTGAATTTTATGCAGCCATTACTCCAGTTTTCAGTGTCACATGATACTTCAGAAATCATTCTAATATGCTGATTTGGTGCTCAAGAAACATTTCTGATTATTATCAATATTGTACTACTTAATACGTGATTAACAGAAAGTTCAAAACAGCAGCATTTACTTGAAATGGAAAACTGTCACTTAATTAAAAAAAATAAATAAATAAATAAAAATAAAGTAATGAGTAATATTAATTAACTACATGTACTTACTATATGGTTAGGCTTAGGGTAACTTGCATGTAATTATGCATAATTTATTTTTATTATAATAGTAAGTACATGTAACTTGTGTAACAAGGACACCTTAAAATAAAGTGTTACCTAATATACTGATGAATCATGCACAATAAGACAAGATGAATCATTTCTGATGTCATGTTAATGTGCAATGATAGGTCAAGCACTCACTTGTCTCTGCGTTGCATGCGTCTCCGGGCTTCCTGGGCCTGGCTCTGGAGGAAGTTCTGCAGCTGGAGGGTGTCACACATAGTGGGGATGATGAAGTGGCCCATCTCATGCAGGCAGGGGGTGGAGCGGTCACTATGGCAACAGAACAGAATAGAAAAACAATGATTGACGGGACATTAAGCAGCACAAAGACTTCTAAGTGAACAGTGAGGATATATCAGTCAGAAATACGGCAGAAATGAATAGAACACAGGGAACCACAGGAATAACACTATGCCATTCATATACAATCTGCTGTTAACAGACCAGTATGGTCTCTCTTCTGCTTCATTTTCATGTTTATCTTGTCCTTTTAGTGGAATACTATTCTTTACATTTTCCACAGCAATCTATTTAAAGCTACAGTGCATAAATTATTGTAATTTCACTTGCTGTTCACGTCAAGATACCAGTGTCACATTATGTGAGCATTATGTTAGTTAGATTTTATCCATAATTTGATTGGACTGTTGGCTATGACATTATTGCCTAATATTAGTTTTAAATATTTTATATTTAATTTCTGTTAATACACTACCATTTATTTTTTTAAAGAAATTAAGTTGATCAAAAATGATAAAGACATTTATAATGTCAATTTATATGAAAACACACACACACACACACACACACACACACATATATATACACACACACATATACAGTGGTACATGTGCATATATATATATATATATATATATATATATACGCGCACACACACATATATATATATACACACACACGTATGTATGTATGTATGTATGTATGTGTGTATATAAAAAAAAATCTTACCAACCCCAAGTTTTGAACTGTAGGGAATATTATAAAAACATAATTTTTTCTCTTCTTTAATTATGTTATAAGAAAAGAAAAGTTGGTTCAGAGTTCAAAAAGATTCCTGATCCAACAATATAACAAGAATTTATTTATTTTGTGACTTGATTTCATGGTAACTTTAAACCTGCCCACAAATAAGCTTGCCTTACTTGCTGGGTAAATCAGTCTGGTATTGTTGAGACTCAATTTCTGAGGACCTTGCCTCACATAGTTGAAGGTCGTAAACACAGAAAATACACACAAACAAATGGCTGGCATTGAAGCATACGAGTATTTACTTTTCCAAGGTCATTGTGAGGCCTTGCATGCTGCGGGGGTGCAGAGAGAGGCGCTGAGGCAACAGTCTCTTGTGGAAAGTGTTGAGGGTGCTGTAGTGTTCCTCCAGAGGCAGAGCTGGACCCATCCGCTCGATGTGGATCACCTGAATCCCTCCCAACAGGTGACTGATGCGCTCTTTCAGCCAGTCCGACTGCTGGAACAGGCTTCGGTAACTCGGCAATCTTTCAAAGAGCTGAGCATACAAACACATGCATCTTAGTCAGCAAAAAAAAAAAAAAAAAAAAAGCATAAACAATTAAGTTAAGAATACCATAAGATTGGTTTAATAGATGAGCTGTACCTTTGTCCATTGATGGTGGACATCCATTGTTCCTAACATAACATGCCCTGAGGCATTCATCCCTGACTGGTCAGTAAAAACTATTGTGTGTCCTAGGTTTTGGAAAAGAAACAAAATTAAGCAAATATTTGTGCAAACTGAACACTTGGGCCATCTAATTCCATCTCATGAACCTCATTTCCATGGTTACCTCTCAGGATGTGCAGAGCCTCAGGGCTTTGTGTGAAGAGACGACCCAGACTCTGCAGCTGACTGCATTTGTGTGCAAAACCCCATTTGCGCTGCCACCTACAGGACAGAGAACCACATGATCAAAGTCAACATACTGACAACAGGATGCAAGAACTCGATACTCTGTCCAATTGTTTTACACAGGCAGACAGGAGTTTAAAAGTATGTGGTTGGTAATTTCTTTTTTTTTTTTTTTTTTATGTATTTGAAGTCTCTTATGGTCGCCAAGGCTGCATTTGATCCAAAATGCAGTAAAATACAGTGAAAATATTGTGAAATTTTCTTGTTTTAATATATTTTAATTTGAATTTCTACCTGTGATGCAAAAGCTGTATTTTCAGCATCATTAATATAGTCTTCAGTGTCACATGATTCAGAAATAATTCTAAAATCCTGATATGGTGCTCAAGTAACATCTTTTATTATCTTCAATGTTGAAAGCAGTTGTACTGCTTAATACTTTTGTGAAAACCATGACATTTTTTTTTTCAGGATTCTCTGATGAATAAAAAAAATTGAAAAGATCAGCATGCATTTGAAATAGAATTTTTCTGTAACATTATAAACGGTCACATTTGATCAGTTTAATGTGTCCTTGCTGAACAGAATTTAAAAAACAAAAAACATTATCCCAATTTTAAATATCACAGAGGTTTTTTTTCTTTTTTTTTTGCTTGTCCTCCACACAGACTTTTTATATTTCTTTCCATAATAATATTGTTTTTGGTACTTAGCCTATGTGTACCATTTGTAATATATGTAGTTTCAATCATTTTTTCAATTTCACTTCATGTTGAGAACAGTACTTGATACATTTTTTCATTTTTTTATTAAATATATTCTCATCACAAAACAAACAAAAAAACGCCACACCATAAGATACAATCAAAACATCACTCGAAGGTTAATTAATGCCAAAAGTAAGATTTAGCAGACTATAAGAGCATATAGTCAGAGTTAGAGCTGACCTGATATCCAACAAACCAAGTTTCCGAATCAGCTCTCTTTTCAGTCTTTTCAGCTCCTCACGGCGTGGAACACTGGCATTCTGTTTCTTTGTGGCTTCTGGCTCATTGTTTCTCAGCCAAAAACTGAATATAAAGACAAACAAAAAAAGCAAAACAATGTTTAAGATCTGACAATAAGTTAAATGAAACATTATATATCCTAGATACATTAAAGAATAGTGCCAATGAACTATGCCTGATACCTTTGTACATATATAGTATTGTCTTTCATGTGTATTCTATATTAGGCCTCCAAAACCCTTTCTAAAGAAGTTACAAAGAACAAAGTTCTTCCTCGTAAATGGGTCAGGGAGTACACAGTAGTCAGGTTAAGGTTTAGCCAATTCCAATATTAACACGCCACACAAAACTACAGCAAACAATAATCAAGTTCAGGTTTAACCCTGTAAAGTTTAGCATATAAAATAATCAAGGAAATCACTTTTTTTTTTCCAATAACTTAAAAGGAGACCTTTTTAGAATTACACAAAATTATAATTTTACTTGCTGAAAAAGTATAAACTATCAATCAAAAGAAGGCATGTAATAGATTGTGCACGACAGTTTTTTCAGCAAAGGTTTGACCATGCTGATAATCAAATATAACACAGTAAGCTTTAAAGGGGTTGAATGTGTGTACCAAGGTTTTCATTGAATTTCCACAGCCTCAGTATTTCCAAAGCTTAAATCTCAGGGTGTGAGGCCCACTGAAGGGTTTCTGCAGAGCCTGGGCTCATCTGTGGTTCAATGTACACATTACTCCTTGTACTAAACGGCACAAAAATCATTGTGGAGTCATTAATCATAGTAAATACAAAGAATGGCTTGAGAACATTATGTTCTGTGGAGAAGGACAAGGCTAATTGTAGAAACACAAACAAGGTATCTGGTTTGACACTAAAAGTGCCAGCTGGGCTCTTTCTGGCCGCTGTGATACACCCACCGGTGTCTCAACAGTCCTACAAAATTTCATGTTGAAAATTAACCAAATTTTTGTGCACTAATCTATGTTGTTCATATGGGTTACATGAGTTTGAATTTGGTCTAAAACATTTCCAGTTTTCATTTCCTCATCCTTTCGCCTTCTATCTACAGTGCTCTTAATTAAAGTGCAAAAAGCATGTGTATGAGACGTGGTAATGCCTAGACGAGTGTATAGGCAAGCTTATGTGATGAAAGAATAAATAAATACAATATAGGGATTGGTGGCCAAAAAAGAGTCTCTCTCAATACCTGAGTGTGGGCTCCACTCTCCTGGCTTGTTCTAACTCCTGCTCTGGGTCCCTGAATCCTGTGAAAGTGTAATAAGTCTTGTCCCATTTAATGGGCCGATAGAAAGCTGTTCCAGGCTGTTGTGTTGAGCTCTTTCCGGTCTCAGCCTTGAGCACATCCTGTATATGTTCAATCGAGAGACTACAGGACCTCAGGACATCCAACACTGTGCTCAGAACATCCTTAGACTGCAGGGTGAAAGTCACTGAACGGAATCCTGGGAAATGTAGGGTTATCCAATTAAAATCATGCATTGAATATTAAATTATAGATTACTCTTTAAAAGTAAAAAAAAAAAAAAAAAAATCAGTAAGATTAAATTTGTGCAACATTATTTCAATATATTTTAAATTTTAATTTATTCATTCATTCATTTATATATATATATATATATATATATATATATATATATATATATATATATATATACACACACACATACACATACATATTAGGGGTGTAACGGTACACAAACATGACGGTTCGGTACGTACCTCTGTTTTGACATCACGGTTCGGTATGATTTCGGGACAGCAGGAGGAAAAATACTAAACAATTTTTTATTTTTTTTAATTAAACAATGCTTTACTGAACAAATTGCTCTTTCTTTCTGTAATTACAATTAATTTTCTTTAAATCTACATGATAAAATAAAATTTAAAAAAAATCTATAAAAATCTACCTCAGCTTCTGCTCTAAACTATAGGGATGTCTTTTACATTACTATAAGGTTACAATTAACAAGAGACCAAACTTAAATTTAATTACTATTTATTTTTAACTATAATAATCAACACTCAAATTTAAAAAAAAAAAAAAAAAAAAAAAAAAAAAAAAAAAGTACGCAAACATGTAAATTGCACTCAATGCAGTTTTTAAATGAACTTCTAAATTAAACAATTTATATTTGTTTTTGAAATATAATAATTGACAGTGTCATAACTTTCAAAAAAGAAAGTTTCAAAAAAAAAAAAAAAAAAAATCGGTACGAATACGTGTACCGTTATACCCCTAATAAATATCTATCTATCTATATCTCTATATCTATATCTCTATCTCTCTCTCTCTCTCTCTCTCTCTATATATATATATCTATCTATCTATCTATCTTTATCTATCTATCTATATCTATATCTATCTCTATATCTATCTATCTATCTATCTATATCTATATCTCTATCTATCTATATCTATATCTCTATCTATCTATATATATATATATATATATATATATATATATATATATATATATATATATCTTATCAAACGACAGGAATTCTTATCAAACTTGTGAATACTTTATGAAGTAATCATTTATTTAAAATAGAAATCTTTCGTAACATCATAAACATTTTGTCACTTTTAACCAATTTAATGCTTGCAGAATAAAAGCATTAATTTGTTTAAAAAAATAAAATAAAAATATATATTAAAAAAAAAAAATTGTACTGACCCCAAACTTTTGAATGATATCTTTGCTTAATACTGTCAAAAAAAAAAAAAAAAAAAAAAAAAAAAAAAAAAATTTGAAATAAGATAAGAGACTTTTGTTTGGCGAAAAAAAACAACAACAAAAACTCCCCTACAACTATTATAAAAGATACTGTATGACTTTAGGGGCTTGGAATATAGTGCATGAGTCAGATGGTTTGTTTATTTATTTTATGTTATTATAATTATTGTTATTTAAAAATCACAGTGTGAATCAGAGGTGTTACCTGAGGCTAGCAGACTATCACTGGAGTCTGCTCGTTCTTTTGTGTCTCTGACATAAAACGTGAGGTTTGCAGGTTTGGGGTACCTCGCCCCAGGCTTTTGAAGATTCTCCAGATAACCATTTAGCCTTTTGAGGGAGTTTTCGTTCACTTCCTACAAGAGAGAAAACAAAACTAAACAATATAAAACACTCACACCTGCTCTGCAGAGAGCTGTGAAAAATATAATATACTAAAATATATACATGTATAATAAGCTATGCAATATATTAACATACAGTATATCAAATATTATCATCAAACATTGCCATTATGTAGTTTACGTATATAATAAAAATTCCATTTAAGGTTTATACATTTTATAATTATTTAATTATTATTACTCTCTCTCTTGGATGCTGGCCAAATAAATCAGGGTGTACTGCAAAGTAAAATGGCCGCAGGGCATTAATGGCATCCGCTCCTGAGAGATTCCTCCTCTGAACGATACGAGCAGAAGCACATCTACCACCAAGCCTGTAAGAATGAGGATGATATTGGTTAGATGCTTACAGTATACAACATAATTCAACTACATGTTCTTTGCAGCTGTCTGTAAGGACTATAATGTGATAGTGTTTCCATTTTTTTACATTTGGGTAAAACTTACCTAACATAACGCAGGAAGGTGGTCACATACATCACGTTAGTTCCTTCTGGTAAGAGAAATCAAGGAACGTGAGAAAGAAAAAGCATGACAGACATCAGCCTCTTCAACTGTCAAAATCAGAGGACAAACATTATACTGCATATCCTCCATGGTGTATGTAGAATTATACATCTTTAAATAAATGTCTTTAAAATTTCATTTAAAATACAGTAATGGAAAAAGTAATATTGTAAAAAATATTAAAAAAGCTTACTGACCTCAAACTTGTTTCATATATATTAGTAATATATAAATTATGTAATTATAGTAATTACACAATGAAAATTATTCTAAACAAATACAAACTGCTATATTCTAAATTCTTAAAAGTAACATTAGCCACGCTTTCACAACAAGAGTTTTGAGGAATACACAATGTCAAAAATGTGAATTTATGAATAAAAACATATTCCAAAAGTCCATACTCTCTGAGATCAACTGCACCTCCTTCATGTATGCATGGATTGACTTTTATTTTATTTTATCTAACTATTTATTCTTAATGGCCAGGTACACACCCCATATAACCAGCACTGTCTGTGTGCAAATAATTAGTTTCATGCAAATATAACATCAGGATATATGGTTGAGCAAGAATAAAATCTTGACTGGACCTGAGCAGAGACTGTTAACTCAGGTCAGGTGTTCTTGACCTACATACTGTTCAGAGAGTAATCATAGTCCTCTTATTTTGACACAAATTAAGCGAGAAAAACAAACACGACGAGGAACATTTCCACCCAAAACAAAATACTATCCATTACATTTTAGAGCCATTAGATTTCAATCTGCATTCAATAATACACTCAACACACAGACACTTATCAACACTGGAAACAAGGACAAACAAACTCTTGGCGCTCTTAAAATAAAAACAACAGTCCCAGGCTTAATCAGCCACACACACATTTTATGTCAGCATGAGATACTAATGTCCAAAACACTAAAATTATTTACCTGTGATTTTGCAATCTTACATGTTCGCTGTGGTTAAACTCAACCTGAACTCATGTACTCATTCAGGCCTAATCATCCAGGCAGGAGTAATCAACTGCCTATCTCTGGAAAACAAGCACAGCTGGCGGCACTTGAATCAGACAGAACTAATCATCTGCCCATCTTCGCTCTGTTTGTACATTGAAGAGCGCGATCTGCCAGTACTGGCGCCATCTATGGGTTATTTTGGGGTTATCATTAAACTCCAAGATATGTTTTAGCTATTCAAAAGGAATAAAAGAAGACTGCAAGAATTTGAGACGCTTCGTTGATTTAATTAGCTTAAAAAAATCCATGTATATGTATAGAGGATTTGACATTTTTTGATGTGCCACTGAACTTAGATTTGAGGCTAAAACATCAAATGAAACGTGAAGTGTATGTGTAATCTAAGCCAGGAACGTCTTAATAATGTTAATGCAACAATATGCATAAAAATGACATAATATTAGTTATTTATTTTTATTTGTTGTTTCAGTCATTCTTGAGACATGGGACAAAACATGTCCAGCATTGTAACTGCTATCAGGTTTAAAAAATATTTTCAATTGTAAATGTTATGGGGATTAATAATAGAATGTATTTAACACAATTATCCTCTTCAATTTAATTTTATCATTATTATGTGAAATCTATGACACTTATTGTCTTCTCACTACATCTAAGGGTTCAGTCACCCGTATGCTATAAAATGGATAAAAAATGTTTTATAATAATGAAAAAGACCTTGTTTTATCAAAAGTAACACTTAATAATATCATCTCATATCAAAGCAAGGTTGTTTTTCGGTGACACATACATGTTTCATAAGGTTTCAAAGTTGTGTCCCCACTTTTTGTCAACACCGTCAGACATTCATTAAAATGTAATAAAATCAGGGAATATCAGGGACAGCTGTCACTCTTTAAAGGACCCCTTGCCACAATCCTTCTCTGAAGAGTACATCAGGGTCAGACAGGCTCTGGTTAGTTTTATAGTTTTAGAATATTTTAAATCCTAATGTTAAGATTTCCTGTCACAACCATGATATGTCAACACCATCTTCCAATTTCTGAGGAAATTATGTGAAATATTTAGATAATTTTATCCTCCTGAAGCAGGTTCCATTAGCATCTAGCATCAACAGAAAAAAACAAAATGGCTACTACATGAACTCCATTTGTTTTATGAAAGAAATGCCAAATTTGTCAACACCGTCAGATGTCACCATCAGATTTTGTCTTCCAATAATATATCAAAATATTTAAATTTGACTCTTGAATAAAAGCTTTATAAACAATAACATACTCACTGTTTGTTGTGTTTGTTTTACACAGTAAAATTGGACGGTAATTGATTGATTCAACGTATTTGATTAAGTTAAAAAGACTACAAATTCAGGTTTTCGTCACCACCGTCAGATGTGTCACCTCCGTCTGAGGAATATTTTTGATAATATTTCATTATGATATTTTATATTTGTTGAGGAATTGTTGGTCACATGTGAAAGTGTAATCTGTCTGCTAACATGAGAATGTGTTTTGAAATGTTAAAAACATCTTGAATGCTGTTAAAGATAAAGTTGAAATTCTAAATTACACAGTCCAGGGTAAAAAGCACATTTTGTTAAAAAAAGAGAAAAGTTGGGAGGTTGTATCAAAGCATAGCTCAGTAGCTTAGTACATATAAGATACATAAATGCAATTTCATTTGTCTGCGTACAAGGTTTTATTTTTTTCAGTTTTGCACCTTGTTTTGTCCCACTTCTCAAGAATGACCTATAACTTACATTAATGCGCCTGTTTACTCCTTCTTATTGCAGAAGAGACCTAAACATACATATAATAGCCTATACTTTGTGCACACTACTGTGTGTGTGTTTTTGAAATACATGTGTGGGTTATAGGTTTCATTTACTGACTTATGTGTTTCATATTATTTATTTCCATAGTATAGCATTAGTCTACATGATTTGTGTACCACCTTCTGCGCATTTGTATGTTATGTATTATATGTTTTATGCATTTACATTGCAATATTGCTTCACTGTTTTGATAAAGACTTTTATTGGTTGGTGCTACCCTATGCCATTTAAGTAATCAAAAGGTATATATATATATATATATATATATATATATATGTAGCACCAACCAATAAAAGTCTTAGAAGATGGCAAAGCTCCATTTTCAGCATTCATTACTCTAGACTTCAGTGTTACAAGATCCTTCAGAAATCATTCTAATATGCTGATTTGGTGCTCAAGAAACCTTTCTTATTATTATGACAACTGAAAATGTTTGTGCTGCTTAATGTAGTGTGAAAACAGCAATAAAGTGTCTTTTTCAAGTTTCGAACAGAAAGTTTGAAGAATGACATTTATTTGAAAAAGAAATCTGTGATATTATAAATGTCTTATTGTCATTAAGCTTTTTGTATAGTAGCGACTCAATTTCTCAAAAGAAAAGAAAAAAATGATGCAAACTCTTGAATGTAACTGTATTGTTACTTCTTATTGCTGCTTTAAATTTTATATTTATATTTAAAAAATACTGTTAAACTTTTATATATTTATATATATATACACTTGTTATATATCGAAACATTTTTTATGGCTACAACAAAGAGACTTAATCCTCCTTTTTGTACTTTTCGCCTTTATTTTCTCTTTGCCTCTCTTATACTTTAACAAAAGGAGCCCCAATTTGTGTCAAGTCATCTTAACACAGTTTCTGGCAGAAACGTTCTGTTGTAACACATTGCAACATGCCAATAACAGGAATGCTTGTTGGGAACACTGTGAACCTGTGAGATGAAAGTGGAATAATGCTGATGCATTCACTGTAAGAATGAATTCTGTAATAGTGTGACTGTCACAGGCGTAGCCTACAGTAGCTAAAGGCGATAGCCACTGGCGTGCTGCAGGCAGACATGTCTTGACTGCTATTCTCAGCAGGGTCAGAACACATCTGGTCACTCTCGAATGACCAGAGCAGGACTCACAAATCAGATTGTAGAATCTTTGATATGGCACCGGTACGGCTGCCGAAGCATCGAGCAGAGACAGTGTCGGGATCAATGACAGGACCCTGAGAGACACATGCTGCTGTCCTTTGAGGAAGTGCTGTGCTGGAGCTGTCAGCAGTGGCATCCGCTGCTCTTCTCAGCTCATTTTATGCATGTTTCATGTAGGTGGGGTGTCTGCTGCTGTTGGAAAAGAGAAGAGAGTGTGTTGATGTCTGTGTGTATAGTGAAACCATATTGACACACTGTTATTCAGACTCAATAGGAACATTTATTTTTGTTTTGTGGTTACTGAAGGACTACAGAAGGTATATTCAAGACAGCTGCTAATGTGCAGTATACATTGTCTAATAATCTTTTCACATTTTAGGGGAGGTTAAGATGGCCTGTATCCACTAGATGGAGCAATGATGACACTTAGATCTATGTATAATATGATATTTGTGACCCTGGACCACAAAACTTGTCATAAGTAGCACTGGTATATTTGTAGCAATAGCCAACAATATATTATATGGGTCAAAATTATCAATTTTTCTTTAATGCCAAAAATCATTAGGATATTAAGTAAAGATCATGTTCCGTGAAGATATTTTGTAAATTTCCTACCATAAATATATCAAAACTTCATTTTTTATTAGTAATATACATTGCTAAGAACTTCATTTGCGCAACTTTAAAGGTGATTTTCTCAATATATTGATTTTTTTTTTGTACCCTCAGATTCCAGATTTTCAAATAGTTGTATCTTCATGTATCTCAGACAAATATTATCATGTATCAATGGAAAGCTTATTTATTCAGCTTTCAGATGATGTATAAAAATTGACCCTTATGACTGGTTTTGTGGTCCAGGGTCATATTTATGGCTACTATGATGATGATAAGAAGAAGAAGAAGAAAAAGAAGATGTTGATAGAAAATATAAAGGTAAGACAAAAAATGTTTAAATAAATAAAAATTATTATTAAAATTATTATTATAATTAGTTTGCCCGAAGTTTGTGTTCAACTGATTTTAATGTGTTTTATAGAATTTTTTGATATAATTACAAATAAAAAAATGGTAACAACTTAGTTTAGTGACCAATTCTCACTATTAACTAGTTGCTTATTAACGTGCCTATTATTAACATATTGGCTGTTAATTAATACTAATAAAGCACATATTCTGCATAACTATATTTTCCCTTACTCTTACCCCATACATAAATTTAACAACTACCTTAATAACTATTAACAACTAAGCAAATTGAGAGTTTATTGAGGCCTATACTGTATAGTTAATATAATGAGAATTGGTCCCAATCTTAAAGTGTGACAAAATAAAATAAAATAAAATAAAATAAAATAAAATAAAATAAAATTAAATTAAATTAAATTAAATAAAACAAAAACTTCAATCAATGAAGAAAATGAAAACACAGTCACTTTATTATCTTTTATTATACCTTTTTTTTTTGTTTATTATATAGTTTTTAATTGAATTTTATTATTATACATATTAAGTTCCAATATACATCTGTTGCATAAAAAAGATGTTTTAAAAATCATATGACAAGACATTAGAGTTTACCTTGGCTGCTAAACAAATATTCAAGTACAATTCCCATCTCGCACTGATATTAAATTCATGTTATTAATATCAACAGTCACTGTAATTTAATTGACTGAACTACTATAAAACACAAAACCACAATAACACACCAAAACCTCTGTAAGTTCAGAGCAGAAAATATACAGCATCTCTACTCCACACGTCTTCATCTGTCATCAGCAGACACAGGTTCATTTTTATGACATATGGTGAGAAAGCTGTATCCTCTCACTGGGTCAACTGACAGGTTCATATGCGAATGTGTGAATGGTGTCGTTGTGTGTGATGAGGTGAGACCCTGGTGTTGTGAAGAAGCCGTACCCTTTCACCACGGCGGCCTGATTCACAACACCAGCTGCCCTGCCCCATCTTCGAAGTCTGAACACATCTTTCATCACCATCTTCCTCTATGCAGATCCACCTGTCAATCAAAAAAAAAAAAAATCACATATGCACCCTGGACTGATATTAGTCAATCGTACTGCATCGTATTTAGATTTAAACTACAATTTAAACACAACCGATGCAGTCACCTTTGGCTTTTTGATTGTAGTATTTAAAACATTTTCTGTAAAGCAGCTCTGACACTATTTGTATTGTGAAAAGTGCTACAAATAAACATGAACTGAACTGAACATAGCAATATATTCCTACACTTTAAAAAAAAATCCATAAAAATAGGGCACTACCTGTATTTTGAAATGTGCATTGAATTGCATTATGTTTTAGAGTTGATGGCAGAAAATTACAAGTACATGTTCTGTGTGTGTGTGTGTGTGTGTGTGTGTGTGTTTACACTATAGGACGTGCATACAGAAATACAGAGAGGCACTTATAAATTTAGTTGATTTAAATTTCAGAATTAGCAAAAATGATGTTTTTCATTTTCTTGAATATTTTATATTTTATTTGAGATCTTTAGACTTTTTCATTCTTGCAGAACAAACAAAACTAATTTCAAAATAATGTAAATTAATATATTGAATTACAAATATTCAACATAATTTTGCATTCTATAAGAAATTAATATTTCACAATAAATATTGCTGAAAGAACAGCAGTGAAAGGACTGTATTATTTTAAATAAAAATAAAATATTTAAAAATATATTATGCACCTTTTCCTACTGGAACATGGCTGATAAGTGCAAGTTTATTTATTTATTTATTTATTCATTAATTCATTCATCCATCCATCCATCCTTTTCTTGGAGAATATCTAATATTTAGTTTGAGCTAAAGGTTTTTTGTAAAATTAATTAATAGACACCAGGTTTCAGTATATTTCTGTAAGTATTTATCCATCCATTCATCTTTTTTTTTTTTTTTTTTGGTCTGTCTCTAATATTTAGTTTGAGCTAAAGATTTTGAGTAAAATGAATTAATAGTCACATAATAATCTGCGTTTCAGGTTTCAGCATGGTTCTGTAAGTTGAAGAAGCTGTTAATATACCACGTCACATGCAACATAAAAAATGACCTCACATTACAAAGCACTCTGCGTGACCCGCAGAACAAAAGGCGCAATTACTGCGTTCACCACACTGGGGAATGTTGACTTCCTGATAACTCCATCCCGGTTACAGGAGAGCCTCCAGGGTAGAGGTCTTGTGAGTGTGGCGCTTATGTTTCTGATTTCAGTTCAAAGACTTAAGTGAGTTGAACTAATGCAGTGGAGTTTTTTTTTTTCACAGGAAAATGACTATTTTCTGTGACTCTATTATTTGTCTATTCTACCATCCCATCTCTATCCACCGCAGGTTAATCCATGTTAATTCCTGCACAGATGAACATGTCACAACACATATAATATCCAGACAATACATTCACCTTCTAATCCTGTTTCATCAGCTCGCATGCCCTTTATGGTCAATCTAATTGCGACAAAGCCCACATAAGGGCTTTTGAGCCAAATACTTCTTTAAGGTTTCAATTAAAGGCCGTGAGAGGCAGGAGATTTTTGGATGTCTGCCAGTGTCCTTCAAACACAGACTGTCACAGCGCACAGCCGAAGCCATAAAAAGAATAAAACAAGGCATGTGTGTAAGGAAAATGCATGAAAACTCTACGGAACTGTAAAAGCATGAGTGTGTGTGCATTAAAAAGAGACATGTGACCCGTCTTTGAGACGTGCAGAAATAATCATGCCCTCTTTCTTCTCGCTGCCAGCAGTCTTTGAGGATTTTAATACCCTTATTGAAGTGCACTGAGTTTAATTTTCAAATTGACCTCAATGATTAGTGTGCATTTAATATTAAGTCCTCTGATATTTTCAGCTGTGTAGCTCTCACCTCAGCAGTGTCACTGTGCTAGTGACAGATTTTAATCTTTTGAAAATGAAGGGAATCAGATGGGACAGCGGCAAACTTATACATCAAACACAATGTGAGGCTTTTGATACTTGATGTGTTTAAAACTGCAACTGTATATAACAGCATAATACTTAATAATACAGTTTTTGTAAGGTTCACGTTAACAGTGGTGGTCAATGCATTGACTAAAAATACATAACAATTGGCAATACATTCCTACTTTATATTAGGTGGCCTTAATTACTATGTACTTACATTTAAATTAATCATTTGATGCAATGCACTTTTTGTGTACATACATGTTTTTATATTGTACTTTTTTTTAAATACCTGCATGCAATTACATCTGTAATTAATTTCTGCAAAATTACACTGTTGACCCATCCTTGTTAACATTAGTTGCCAAAAATAGAACTGTTCATTGTTATATTACCTCAGGTTCATTAAATAATATTAGCAGATACAACTTTTGATTATAATAATCTATTAGTATATGTTGAAATTGACATTAATAAATGCTTTAGAAGTATTTTTTATTGTTAGTTAGTTCATTATAACAAATGAAACCTAACTGAACAGTGTTATTATTATTACTATTATTTATTATTGTTTTTTAAAATAATTTATCGTTTTATAATTATAATTATATATAGGCTATATATATAAATTGACATTATCTTTCAAGTTCAAAACATTTAACAATATTTGTGATAAATTTATTATTTTTTTGAGTTTTTTTGTTCCTCTTTGTTGTATTTAAAATACATTTTAATAATATTTTAGTTATGTAAATTAGAATATTAAATATTGAACCCCAAATCAACCTCATAGACACAACAGATCTAGTAACGAATCTCGTCTTGATATTGGAGAGTGAGTTATTTTTGCAGTGATGTTTGTGCAGCAGTGCTCTTGACGGACTGAGCTCTGGCCATTTCCTGCTGAAGCACCAGCTGTTCCTCTGACAGTCTGTCTGCTACATCAGAACCAACTCATTTATCTCACACATCCCACACACGGCCCACCAACAAAACTAAAGTTAATGTCTCATCGTCCTTTTTTTGTCGGAAGTTTACAGTTACATACTGTAGACATACTGTATGGATTGTATCTTCGGCTTACATGCAGAATGTCATATTATAATGAATGCATGAAACTAATTATTTTACCTGACCTAAATAAATAAATAAAAATAATTATTATTATTTACAGGGCAGTAGCAGATACGTAGAGCTGCAGTGGACACATTATTTGTTGCACATGCAGTGTCATTCCTACCTACTTTATAAATTCACTACACAAGAAAATATGAAAGAATATACAAAAGAATCTGCCAAATTTTGTAAAATATACATATTAGAGGCTTGTTTAAAAAAAGTCCAGTAGCAATAGATGGAATGAAACTTCATGATCAGTTTGGCTTATGAATAATGATCACATCACATCAGATTTATCTGATATGTTGAAAGACAGAGCTTGATGGCACTGAAAACATTTCCAAGTTTTATGATGAAATGAATGAAATGAAAGCATGTAGAAATGTTATGGTAAAAACGGTGGTTATTGTAGGTAAGTCCTTATACGGTAAAGAACTGTAATAGATCTAATGGGACATTTCATGTATGTTTACAGAAAAAATAATATTTAAATGTACAGATTTTGGAAGTAAAAAGAACAAATCGACATTGCCAGAATTCCCTGTGTGCAGAATTCTCAGCATTGAAATGTTTTTTTCCCCCCCTATTAGTTATATACATTAGGATTTTATGTTATGTCTTATGTTGTTAAGTGTTGTTTATTGCATTATTTTAGAGTCATATGTGTTACATGATGGTGTTTTGTATTTGAATGAATGACACTGTGCACCTTCTAGTATTTGTCTTAGCTTGTGGAAAATCTGAACTTTGATTAATCATGTGGATCCCTATTTACCAAAGGTAAAATAAATAAATAAATAAATAAATAAACTGATTTTATTAATGTGATATAAATTTCCACTTCTCATTTCCATTCCTTCCAGGATCGGGCTCCTTAGTCAGGAAACATGGTCAGTTTGTCGCACTTGTTCTGCTTGCTAAATGCTGGCCCAAACATTAATGGCTCCTGGCTGTAATTAAAGCTCTTAAGGAAATTACCCTGAGCTGAGTTCTGTGGAGGCTGCTGCGGGGGAGGATTCCATGGCACAATCCCAGCCAGCCTTGCCTCCTCAAACACGGCCGAGTTTGCATCAAAGTTCTGATAGACCGACCCATTCCTTCTGAGCTCTCCTGACAGCTAGGCTTAGTCAGCAGAGCGCTGGCCCACCCAGCTCACATTCTGGGACTTTACTTAGCAGTTTCAACATATCTCAAAGTCCCAGCAGGAAACCTAACAGAAGGATCAATCAAACAATCACAGCAACACAGAATCAGACACAGACTGGACTTGTCTGGCTCGCACTGGTTTGCTGATGCTCTGCCAAAAAACAACTGTGATGAAAAGATGCAATAGGCTACAATATTTGAACGCACAGTACGCTCCATTATTATTCCTTCTGTTTGTGAAGGGCAGACGATACACAATAATAACAGAACTATAATTCATTGTGAAGAAGAAATCGTTCTTCATGTGGCTGCTACTGTATTAATAATTAAAGCAGACTTGCATTTTGCGTGTATGGATGCTTGTGTGTGTTTACTTTGGGTTTTTAACTTTAAAAATTGTCCCCAGAAGACAGCTAAGTCTGAGAAAACCATGCTTTCAGCGACATCTGGAAACAGCATCAACTTGGAAAAATAATGCATAAATGAATTGAATAAATACATGTAAAAAGGCATAAATATGCAGTTTTAGAATCTTTGTTAGGGACACACTAGTCATTTTATTAATATAAATTAATATAATATATTGTAATGTAATATAATATCATATAGAAATTATGGTATGCAGATTTAGATAACTAAGTAGATGTGTGTGTGTGTGTGTGTGTGTGTGTGCACGCACGCGTGTGTGTGTGTGTGTGTGTGAATTTGATGGTCATTTTAAAGGCGCCAGACAAAACGGCAATGCGGTTTATACTCTTATCACATTCGCTACAGCTGCCAAAGGCAAACTGCATGGAAAAGCGAATTGGAAAAAGATCAGTTCATCTCCCCTATACACTCTTGCAGAAGTGACTTTGAGGTAAAAAAAAAAATTAATAGACATTTTAGGAGCCTAAGGATGCCATTTTGCAGAACTCGATGTGATTCATCTAATTTACTGCTAAATGTAGTTTTATTTCAAATAGTTCATCGTTAATTGCTGAGCTTCAAACATGTTAAGACATGCTACCAGTTATATGACCTGTTAACTGGTTAATGCTTGATAGATGAGTAAACTATCTGTAACGTATAGTAATATCATGCATTGAGCGTTTCGGATTCTCACAACTGAGTGCAAATCAAACTGTCTGTGACTATCAGTCCTATCAAGCAAAGGGAAATACATGTTAATGTCAATGATAAGAAAGAAATTAACTGTGAAAATAATCTAATACCTACAATCAGCAGATCTATTTCTTGAATTTGTTAAGCCAGAAGGCAGTTTGCTCATTACTAGTGAAATCTTGTGACGAGCTACTGGTCTGAATCTTGCTGCATACATTAAACAGCTCCAAACCACAAACACACACACAAACTGCCTTGTCTGACGGCCTTGTGATCTCCAGACTGTCAGTAAACGCATGACATGCAGTGATAGTCCCTGAGAATATGTGCTGCGTTAAACAATGCTGCCTCTAGAAGAGACAAATCTCCTGTTTTACTTCTTCAAAAATGTTTCCCATTGTTTGGAATATAACCAGATTCTAAATATTCTAATAAAGATTCTAAAGACTAAATCTAATAACTACAACAATTAAGAAACGCAATGCAAGAGGATAAATTTAAGCCAATCTGATTCCATGCTGCACGACTGTTTCTCCATTTCTGTGTTCCCTGCTGTAGTCAGACAGTAAGGGACAGCCTCTAGACACAAAATGGCCGTCTTTACCACCCATTATATGCTGTTGTTCAGCGGTTAGCAATGCTAAATGCTACGTTTGCTTTCTGCTTTGTCTAATTTCGCTAATGGAAATACTAGTCTAGACTCATTGCAATTCCCAACCTATTATGTGAATTTAAATTCTCTTCAACGCATGCTGAAATGATTGAAGATAAATTCTTAAATAGATGCCTAACCGTAGACTGGGGCTTATCTGGACCTGTCTGTATCCAGACAGGTCTGAGAGCCTGAGAGTATTTGTGTGCTGGGCAGGCGTGGCACTGCAGTCAGAAAGAGAAAGAGAGAGAGAGAGAGAGACACACACAGAGAGAGAGAGAGAAATGTTTGTTTGTGTGCATGTAAGAGAGCAAGATAAAAACAAAATGAGAGAGTTTCCCTTTACATTGGACCTCTTGGCAGCACAACAAAGTCATAGAGGAAAGACAGCAATGTCGCAGCACTCATAAATGCATTTTTTTTTTTTGTGACTTGGAGTTTATTGTATTTAATATGAGTGAACTGCATGAAGGGAAGGGAAGGGAAGGGAAGGGAAGGAAAGGAAAGGAAAGGAAAGGAAAGGAAAGGAAAGGAAAAAGAATTAACAAAATAAAGAAAAGAGTGCAAAACAACAACAATAAGAGAGAGAGAGAGAGAGAGAGAGAGAGAGAGAGAGAGAGAGAGAGAGAGAATAAAAGGAAAGGCGGATTAAACTAAACAAAAATGAAAACAAAACACAAAACAAACTGAAACAACATGCATAATGCTAAACAAAACAGCAAAATCTAAATAAGAAAAGAAGGAATTTGTGTTGCAAGCTAAAAAGTAAGAGAGAGAGAATAAAAGGAAAGGCAGTTAAAATGAAACAAAACAAAACACAGAAAACAAAAACAAAAAACAAAACAAAAAACAACAAAATGAAACAAAACAAAACAGAAATAAAACAAAAAACAAAACAAACAAAAAAACAACAACAAAAAAATAAAACAAAAAATAAAAGCAAAACAAAAAAGTAAAGACAAGGAATTTGTGCTGCAGTCCGACAGACAAAAAATGCAATTTGTTTGATGACATGGCATTAATCTGAAAGGAGATAATTACTTTTATTGCACTTCTAAGCACAAATACCGTGCTAACCCATCAGATCTACCATTTATGTCGATCAGTTCACAAAAGCATATGAAAAAAAATCCAATCATAACTCCAGACCACAACTATTTATCCATTAACTCTATTAAACCCAAATGGGAAGATCACTGGTTACATTTAACAAGTGTGATCACATTTAATTTATTTGAATTATATGTTAAATAAGAAGCGGCAAAGATAATGCTTTTTTAAATGCTGGGACTCCCTGCAATAAAAATATACTGTGTAATATAATTTAATCTCTGCGTTAAAAATATATTAGGTAGATACTGTGATTTTCATGTTCTACCTTATGTCCTGCTAAATTGAGCAGACGGACGGTGAGGACATTCACTGGAAATGCTTGGATGAAAGTCCATTAAAGTCGTCTTCTGCTAATTAGTCCCGCTATGATTATAGGCCTCCCTGTAGAATCCACAAAATGCAAGTCATTCTGCAGCCATTCCCGTCCCCTCCTCCCCCCATCACGATCCTGCCTAATCATCAGCGCTATTAAAAAATCCACAACGACAAGAATCTGTTGAGCTGCATGGTACATGATAAAATCAGTCATCTCGTAGAAGTAGATTTTGACTGACAGCAGACTGCAGACCCATTACTGTGGGCAGGTCAGAAGCAGATGAGAAAAGCTGCTCTAACATGATGTGCAAGGCACACAACATTAACTGCATTATGTAACGATTAGCAGTTATGTCTAATGATGGCCAATAGGTTGCTAAATGATTCCGAAATAATGTTTCAATTTAGTGCCATTAAATATTTGGTCCAACAAAGCATTTGTTCAGAGCTCTTCACTCGTTTGGTGTGAATGTTGTAAATATGTACACTCGATGAATGTGCATTTTGTGTTTTTTGGAAAGAAAAATGGTTTGAAATGGAAACAGAAATGAAGTGCTTTGAAATAGCAAACATGGAATAATGCAAAAGCAAACATCATAAAAACAGAAACAACAACATGCATGTAATATATCAACAAATGACCTTTTTCAGTTTTTAACAGCTGCTTTAATATTATAGTTAAAGCCTATATTACTATTCTGCATTATTCTATAAGTTCTGCATGCCTGAAATCATTTGTATTTCAATTGTTAAGTACTAAGTATTAAATTAAGTGCTAAGTTTTATTGTAGAAGTATAATTTTTTTTAGGTTACACTTTATTTTAAGGTGTCCTTGTTACAGTGTAATTATACATTTAAGTACTGAGTAATATTAATTAACTACTTACTATATAGTTAGGGTTAGGTTTAGGGTTACTTGCATGTAATTATGCATAATTTAGTGTTCTTATAATAGTAAGTACATGTAACGTGTAACAAGGACACCTTAAAAAAAATAAAAATAAAATAAAATATATATATATATATATATATATATATATATATATGTATATATATTTAGCCAATAACATGTAATGAACCAAAATAAATAAATAGCCGTCAAATGTAAATAAACAAAATTTCATATTTTAGATTAAGCTTATAACAGATGACTTGGATCAATTTGCAAAGAGACAGATGCAGAAAGGAAGCAAGAAGATTTAGCCGAAGTCTAAAAAGGCTGTGAATTTATTTGATTGATAATCTGATTACTGGTGAACACAGCGCGAGTAGGGAGAGAACGAGGAAATAAAAGAAATGAAAGGAAGCCTGCATGCTGTCACATATTTGCTGAGTGATTCATTGCATGCCAGCCTGGTGCTTTCACACTATTCAAAGACACACACTCGCTCTCACACACACTGACACAATGGGCACGCGGCTACTCTTCTACCTGTCAGTCGAAACAAAGAGAGGAAAGGAAATACAACTGTGCTACACAACAGACACGGATGCTGCTGCAAAGCTGGGGCAGCCGAAAGCATGACAAAGCAAAAAGAGGAGTATTAACATAGACCATTTTTCATCTGCTATTTTATGAACAAATTTGATTAACTAGATTTATAATGAATGCGTACTTTCAATGTATTTTTTTTTAATGTAACATAGTTTTACTATAAATTAGTTTTGTCTTGTGCCTAAAATACTTCGGAAAAGCTAACATGAATTGATTTTATTTTTTCAAAGCTAAAAAAAATTAAACAAATATATAACATTTTATATATGTTATTATATGTGACCCTGGAAGTCGCTGGGGTATATTTGTAGCAATAGCCAAAAATACATTGCATGGGCCAAAATTCTTGATTTTTCTTTTATGCCAAAAATCATTAGGATATTAAGTAAAGATCATGTTCCATGAAGATATTTTGTAAATTTTCTGCTGTAAATATATCAAAATGTAATTTTTGATTAGTAATATGCATTGCTAAGAACTTCATTTGGACAACTTTAAAGGTGATTTTCTCAATATATTGATTTTTTTTGCACCCTCAGATTCCAGATTTTCAAATAGCTGTATCTCAGCCAAATATTGTCCTAGCCTAACAAACCATACATCAATGGAAAGCTTATTTATTCAGCTTTCAGGTGATGTATAAACATGAAAAACAAGAAGACAGTTTGTAATTTACATCTCTTGTTTTTGAGATTTTCATTGATGGACATGGGTTGATATAATGCAAGAAGAGCGTTAAAATATGAGCAAAATGAGATACGATTATTGCGATATACTTACACTTTAGAGAGTCCACCCAGTGTTGTGTAACATCATTC
Source organism: Tor tambroides (assembly GCA_021397915.2). NCBI lineage: Eukaryota > Metazoa > Chordata > Actinopteri > Cypriniformes > Cyprinidae > Tor > Tor tambroides. The sequence goes on along the minus strand of JAFVLL020009353.1, from coordinate 64,249 downwards.
AGGAAGTGCCATTCTGACTGCTGCAAGAAAACACAGGGCACATTATTATTTAAAAATGATTGTAGTTTCGGAGACTAAAATATCAAACAAGCACTGAGAAATTACACAATTATACTGAATTATAAAACAGCAAACAAATCAAAACTAATGTATGGGAAAGGAAAGGAAAAGATTTGTTATAATTTCTTTCAAATTTATTTGAAAAGTGATGAACTCTAATTAAAAATTTAAATATCAATTTGAGTTTTTAAAGGGGGATTCAGTTGACTGTTTCTAAACAGAAGGTTAAATTTGCATGAAATAATTTGGAAATGCAGTACAGGAATTCTGAATGCTTTAGGAAAATCTGTGAGACAGCATTTCTAATCTAACACACACATATGAATACACACTTACACACACACACACACACACACACACACACACACACACACACACAAGCTCAGCATGTTATAGTGAAAGTTAATTCAGGACTAAAAGGGTGGACAAAATATATTTTAAACATAACAATGTGATCGCTCGGTCAGCACGTTTGCAGCACTTTTTTCACGGACTGAAACAGCGACAGAGAGACAGAGAGTGAGGGAGAAAGGTGGAGCAGGAGGATATCAACACAAACAAACAAGCAAACAAAACAAAAACAAAAAACAAACAGAAATGTAAGACACAGTAGAAGAAGACAACGGTGTACTTCTGGCTTCATCCATGAGGGGGAGGGTCAACCGCAGCCAGACCCGTTTTTCAAAGTTAACAGTGTCATTAATCACCTTGCTCACACTCGGGCTCGATATCAGATTTAAGCCATATGATTACACTCATTGATTGAGCGGAGGTTTTCTCCAGCTGCCTGCTCGTTGCTGTTCCGGCCCGATTGTTTATTAATTGACTAACCGATTCAAGGACAAAAGCTGACAAACTGGACCATGAATGATTCTCCCTTCACTTGCACTGCTGGGATCACATGAATGAACTAGTCAGGCGATAATGATCATGAAAAAAAGAATCACCGACTTATGATTTGTGATCATGTGACATTGGATGCAGCAATGAATCATCTTATCATGACTGAATATGAAATGTTGTTTTGTGTTTCCAGAGAAATCCCCTAAAATGTCTCTTCAATGAGAGCATCACTTCTGTTTGTTATATAATTTACAGTAACAGAAGTGAAATATTTAGAAATTATTTTCAGACTGAAGTATTGATTTTGTGAAATTAATGTATAAATAAATGAATTTTTAAATAAATAAATATTTGCACATTGCTTTTTAAACTGACCAGGGCTGCGTTTCCCAAAAGCATCGTAAGCCTAAGAAGATCGTAAAAACGATCGTACGACTAATCTTAATATTACGGTCTGTTTCCTAAAAGCATCGTAACTTAAGTAGCACTTGAAAATCATCGTAGATCTACGAGTGCTCTGGAGTAATCGTAAATCCCTACGTGCATCGTAAAAAAACAGAATTATGAGGTCACCCGCAGGACAATCGGTAGATTACACTTTTAACTTTACTCAAATGCAATGAGATTATAATTAAAGCTTTTGATTGTACTTTATTGTACTCTTTATCACTCGTTTTTTTTTTTAAATTTATATCAAATGAAATAATTAAAAAGGGCACAAAACAAAACAAAAATACACATCTAAATTAAATGACTGAACAAAAAAATGAATAAAAGAAGTAATGTAGGAAATATGCTTCAAAGACCGGGAAAAATAGGTATAAACTCATAAAAACCTGTCAATGGCTTGCTGATGTTCACGAAAACCAGCCATGTATTGGACCCGGAAATAACGTCTTGCAGATATTATACATTTTAATTGGTTAACATTTCAATAAACGAGCGTGTACTACAATTACGAGCCATTCTATAAATTGACTTTTCAGCACTTGACCAACGGATAGCGACTCCTAAGTAGCACTTAAAGCACGGCTACGTACGATTGTGTTAAGAGCATTTTTGGGAAACGCACGTGAAACAATAACGAACGTTCGTAAAATGACTCGTAGAAAACGCTCTTAAGTGCTAAGATCAATCGTTATCGAGAAACCCAGCCCAGAACATTAGTATATTTACTATGTTTAGTTTTCAGCTCTTTAGTTTGTTTTTTAGTGTTTATTATGTTTGACAGAGAGAAATGACTTATGCACAATGATTTAACTTATGCATAATCTTTAGCTGGTGTAAAAAGTGTAAAGATTATATTTATACAATTTTTACAGTATTGCTGATTTTGTAAACTAAATAACTAACTAATAACTAAATAAATAAATAACTTTATAAATTTTTATACGGCTGAACATTTTAACACTGATTTTTAAACGTTTGTATAATTATAATTTTTTTTTTGGCGTTCGTTAAAAAACCTAAAGATGACAGAGATTTGATTTATACATAATGTGTAGCTGATGTAAAAAGTGAATTATTTATTATTTAATTAAGATTGAATTAATTAAATAATTAATTAATTAATTACATTTATTTTTCATTTTGTTACTGGTTTTGTAAAAATGATTGATTGATTGATTGATTGATTGATTGATTGATTGACTGATAGATTTTGACATGATAGATTTTGATTGATTTGTATAAACAACTACACTGTAAAAAAAAAAAAGTTGAGCCAACTTAAAATTTTAAGGCAACCAGCTTCAGCAGATTTTTGAGTTTTCTCAACTTGTTGTTTTAAGTTTATACAACAAAAAGTTGAGAATCTCCTACAAAAATAAGTTGAGAGAACTCAAAAATCTGCTGAAGCTGATTGCCTTAAAATTTTAAGTTGGCTCAACTTTTTTTTATTTTTTTTACAGTGTATTTTTTTTGTCTATATGTCTACATCTGATGTAAAAAGTGAAATGTATGTTCATCTTAATTGCATTATGTATTAGTAATTTTTATTACTGAGATTATAAGTAAAATATCATTATCAAAAAAAGCTAAGAATTTTCTGATCTTAGTATGTTGGGGTTACTATTTCTGGCCTGCCATTGAATCAGGTGACGGCTGTAGGCACACACAGCATGAAACACACACACAAAATAGAGCTCAGCACAGCAGCTCGACTGTCTAGCACAGCTGCTTTTCCTCTATGAGGCACACGCATGTTGATTATTTCACAGAAGGCCATTAGTGACTTTAAAAGATCATTTGTGGTGTGGGCTACAGGCTGATAGATGGCTAAATGTACAGTACATTAACCTTCTCTCTTTCAGATAATTGCTGGCTTCCTGCATGCTGATTCAATCTGCGAGGCTTCGGTTCTCGCACTACAGGAAATAGTATTCCTTGAGCAGATATTGTTTTATAGAGTATTATGATTTATTCATGAGTATAATTGTGTTGATTATAAAAATGACTAATATAATTATTTTAAGGACAAGGATATGACTGATGAATTTGACTAATGTTTTTGTCTTTTTATAGAAACAAAATTACTAAAATGAATGAATAAATGAATGAATGCGATTTAGTCATTGACAGCAAAAAGTGAAATGAAAGAAAGAGCATTTTCACAGCGACAATTTCAATTAATTCCATCACACTGATGATTTTAATTGAGATCTTCAGAGATGAGAAGTGCTTACAGCTCCCTCTAAGCTGATAAAAGAATATCTGTCCACAACCTTTTAAAATTAGGATGGGAAATTGGAGCAGCGAAAAAAGAAGACTTTAATTTTACAGAATTATTGTGACGCCAAGGGGCATGGACCAAATGATTGCTGCCTGTTCTAAATTGTGTAAAAATATAGTTTGCCATACGGACTAGGCCGTCACTGCCGCTACTGGGGCAACCTGTATCATTATCTAGATCAACACATCGCTCTACATAAAGAGTGACTGAGAGTGTAATAGTGTTTAGAGGATAATTATTCTTGTGCTCAGTTCAGTGAGGTGTGATGAACATAACCAAAGAAAGAGCCAAGGAGACAAACGCTACGAGAAACAACGAAGACACGCATGACAAGAGTGTTAAAGACAGAACTGACAAAACGGTTGCGATTACCATTTTAAACCTGCTTTTTTTCCCTCTCTCTCTCTTCCCTCATCTGCCTCCCCTTCCAGAGCCCCACACTCAAGGGATTATTTTTTTATTTTATATCTGCTAAGTTATATTCCGCTCTGGCAGGACTCAAGTGAAGTCTGTCTCTGAAAGAGGGAATTAAGAAAATCTGAATGGATAAATTGTGAGTACACGCATTTGAACGTACATGTGTGTGTGTGTGTGTGTGTGTGTGTGTGTGTGTTTGTTTGTGTGTGTGTGCATGTGAAATGATCAAAGGAAAACAAAATGTATTTTATCAGATTTTCACTTTACTAAAGCTGGTGTTCATATGTAAAAATACTAAGGTGGCCATATTGGTTTAAACCATCAAAAAGATCAATTATTATGCCAGTATAGGTTGTTTCATCTGTACCACAGGTTGATTTTTTTTTCTGAAGTTTTATTGTTATTATTATTATTATTATTATTATTATTATTATTTCAATTATTATAATAGATTTAACTTTTTGTTACTTGACAGTTACATCAAAGTTGTCTTGAAATTTTGTCATTGTCTTGTCATTTTACATTTATTTTTGCTACTTTTGCTTTAAAATTATGTTTGCTTCAAAATTAAACTCCGAAAACTGTATCATAAAAATACTGATTGCTTTTTTATTAAGCTATGGTTATCATGAAAGAGATTATCATAAACCAATTAAACAGTCATAGTGTGAAAATTAATATCAGTAACACTTTAGAATAGGGAACACTTATTCACTATTAACTATGACTTTTCCCTCAATAAATCCCTAATTTGCTGTTTATTAATAGTTAGCAAGGTAGTTGTTAAGTTTAGGTATTGGGTAGGATTAGGGATGTAGAATAAGGTCATGCAGAATAAGGCATTAATATGTGCTTAATTACTAATAATAAATGGCTAATATTCTAGTAATAAGCATGCTAATAAGCAACTAGTTAAGAGACCCTAAAATAAAGTGTTACCTTAATATCAATAATATCATCATTATACCCCCACAACTAACAATTTTGCCAGTAATATATATATATTTTTTTTTTCAAAAAGTGAATATATTTGTTTGTTAAGAATACAATGACAGCAAAGAGAATATTTGAGATGAAATGTACATATCCGATCACAATTATTACAATTTGTTTTTTGTTTTTTTATTAAGTCAAATGTAAGTGTGATAATACAATTTAATGTTATGCATTTAGGATATCTATGAAAATAGCTTTAGTAAGACAAAGGATTCTGGCTTTTATAAAAAAAAAAATAAAAAATAAATAAAAAATGTTATCAAACACAAAATATAATTTGAGATGTGATGAAAAATGCCAATGACAAAAATGACAGAAGTCTTCTGTGATGCATATAAGGCCACTGCTGGACATTGTTAATGGACAAATTAATACTGACAGTGTGAAAAGTCAGTATCTAAATATCCACAGGGCCAAAAATGTTCATATATCCAGAAAATAAATTAACCTAGATAGATAGATAGATAGATAGATAGATAGATAGATAGATAAAGCAATGTTTTCCTTATATTCCAGTTCCTGCAGTCAGAATTCATGGAAAGGAAGCATCTGTTCTCCTCAAGCAGCGAATGTAAAATTGCTGACAGTTTGCGGCTAAGTTTGGGCCCAGCAGCAGAAAATCCCCCACCGAGGAGGTATGGGTGTGAAATCCATTTAAGACTGCCGCGGGCGCAAGCAATGTCATCCTGTAGAAAACAGGCTCTGCAAACTAGTGCTACAAGCCCTTTGTGTGTCACTCTATCACTACTGTGCAGAGTAGAGCAGGATCTAATGTGTTTGATGGCTGAACGGATGAACTGTGAAGTTTAGCTGTGCAGCAGACAAATATGAAAGTGCGATTGTTTTTTTATACGGTGAGGAGAAAGGGTCAGCGAAGAGCCAGAGAGAGAGCGCAGAACAGAATTACTTCAAAGCTGCGGTTATTCAGGTCTTGCTGTCTATTAAAGCACACATATTAAGAGCGCATGAAGAGCTCTTCTCTGGATTATAGAGCCACAGCAATTCAGGTTTCACGGCAACCGTTTCTGAAATCTGCTCTGATCCTCGTTCCACACATGCTTCGCACGAACACGCAGAAGAACAGTTCAATGGCATATCAACATTGATTTAGTACAAAATGTTCATCTTTGTTACCTGATGTCCGTGTTTTTTTGCCTCGTGTGTACATTTTCATTATTACCATCACAGTTGGTCTCCTGGCATTCCATGAAAAATGCCAATTATCCTCATGTCATAATCCCAGTGTCGACACACTCATGATGCCGACAGCACACTAATGCCATGTAACTAATCCTCTTATACACTGGCAATGCAATTTCAATGCATAAATATTGACTGTTTTTACAATTTTCATCTCTATTATTCATAAATGACAAAGCAGAGCTCTTTTGGATTTGGCAATGCACATTTATGAAGTCCAAGAAGAGTATTTTGAGGAATAAAAAAACAGTCGCACAGACCAGTAACCCAACATTCTAGAAGAAAACAGACAATTTTTCTTATTTCCGACATAGTTGTGCGAGAAAGTTTAAAATAAAGTGGCTCTCAGTGTAGAAAAAGCATCTTATATATTTAAATTACATTTTGAAGGGTGTAATTTCTAATCTTAAACCAACCCAAAATTTTGTGTTTGGGAGAACTGCTGGCGAATTCGTATGAAATGAAATCATACAAATTCATACGAATTGGCAACAGTGTAAAATAGTTAGGAATTGTCATGAGAATATGTTGGCTCAATCCATGATGTGAGCTGGTGGTGGGACTGTCTTCATATCTGACCAACGGCATTTGTTAAGAATGTTTAGTTTAATTTGGGGACCAATTAAACCTATTAACTAACTGGTTGCACTTTATTAACAGGACTGTAAAATAAAGTGCTAACAACTAACTATTCACTATGACTTTTACCTCAATAAACTCGTAATGTTCTGTTTATTAATAGTTAGTAAAGTAGCTGTTACATTTAGGTATGGGGTCTAAAGGGCTCTAAAACATGGTAATGCTGAATAAGGCATTAATATGTGCTTTATAAGTACTAATAAACAGCCAATATGATAGTAATATGCATGCTAATAAGCAATAGTGAAAATTGGTCCTTTAAAAATTCTACCTTTAAAAATGAAAAATACAAAAGCTTACTAAATAGTCCCAATTAATTCCAACAAAAGAGGTTGGATAAATCTCACTCATTTTCGGCTTTCACCCTTCCCTGCTCAACTGAGAAACTGAATATTACATCAATTTCCCAATCCCAATTTCCCTTGACATCTGTTAGGCACGCTGTCTTGGGCGGAAAAGGTAGCTGCTACTGAAGATAAAATCTAGTAAATCTTCAGCAGTTTTAACAGGGATTTATAGTGTGATTTACGCTCCTGACCCTTTTGTAGCATGCTAAGCTTTAGAAATGAAAGTATGGGGAATGGCTGGGAGGGGGTGGAGAGAGATGAACTGAGGGGAGGGATGGAGTGAGTTCATACGAGGCTGAGTCTACAGTTCAAGCCAAATTCTTCCACTCTACTGAACACAGAACCGATGACTCCGTGAACTACAAAGCATTGAGAAATATGGCGAAGGACTGCGAGTGGTGTACTCGTATATTTCATTTAAACTGGATGCCATCATCAGACCTGACCAACTCTGTTCTTTGTACTTGTGTCAGAAATGATTCTTCATTTAATTACATTACACACATGGATAATGAGATTTAAAATATGCTGAATAAAGAATGCAACTACACAACATTTACATCATATTCATCTTAGAATAAAACTGTTTTATTTGTTTGCCACATGGACATAGTTTGCCAGCGGAATTTCTGTTTGAATACATTTTGAAACATTGTAGTCCGTTACATTCTTTCCTAGGAGAATAATTGTGAATCAGCATTTTCAGACAAAGCGAAACATGCAAGTCAACTGGACCAAAATGCAAAGGATTTGTTCCTAATAAGGAACAAAGAGGAAGCATATACCAGTGTTATGTACCAAGTCCTGTTCTTCTGATAAGAATAGTGCACAATACCTCCTCACAGTTGAAAGCAATTCTGGCACCGGCATCTGAAAGCTGAAAAAAGCCTCTCTGATAGTGCCTCTTATGGTTGGTAGAGCTACGAACAGATAAGACCACTGTGTAACCTATAAAAATAGCTCAATTAAACCTCAATCAAACTCAGCCTTGTCAAACAGAACTAATATTATCCTTGTCATAATAATTACGAAAATTTCCCGCCAATAACTCCCGTGGTGATACCTCACCTTTTGATATGGAAATAGGCGAGCACGGATTCAGCACGTTTCCGTCAGGCAGCCGAGGAGGACAATGAGGGGAGGGAGAAACGGAGGAGAGAAAGAGAGAGCGGAAAGGCCAGACAACCCCTTGGTAAACTAGTGTGATGGAATGTGGTCTTTGGGAAGCGCTTCACAGCCGGCGACATGGTTCGGTCTTGGCACATTATGGGAAATGAATGAATGCGAGATGTCTGCTCTAACAGTCATACGGTGAGGATGGGTGATAATGGGTGGAGATGAAAAATGGATCAATTGTAGCTCATTCACAACAAATTCCCATGATAAAAGTAATATTCCATCTTATATTTAAGAAACACATGGTCATGTGGCATGTGGGTGGTGTGAAGACAAAGGCAGCCGTTGGAATCATTTCCCGAGGTACGAATTCAAATGGAAGCCTCCATGGTTCATTTTGCATTGGCTGATAAGCTAAATAAAATTACATCAAGAATATAACAACAAACCATTTGCAGCATCAAGTGTACTATACAATAAATATTCCAGGAATCTTCCAGGAAATCACACTAGGTGCAAGAGCAAGACAGCAAAGTACAAAAGAAGAAAGTGCTTACCTTTGTGTAAGTGCATCAGAACACTGGAGACTCACAAACACACACATACACACACACACACACACACACACACACACACACACGACGCGAGCGACCAGACAGACAAGAGAACCCATCATTGTTCTCCACTTTCTCCACCCACACAAAGCCCACGCAGCGAGCGTGTGTGCAGATATGCAGGAGCAACAGAGAACATACACACACATACAGGAACACACATGTGTGTGGTGTGTCTGAGTGTGACAGCGTGAGAGGCTACACACAAAGAACTCAGAGGAGACTCCAGTGCGGTCACATGACACGTGTGTGTGTGTGTGTGTGCCTGAGCGCAAGTATGTACATGAATGTGTGTGTATGTAAATGAAGGGGAAACAAATGAAGGGAAACCCTACAAACCGCTATCAAAGAGATGTGGATATAGAACACATCTGTTTTACGAGGCCCTCGGGGAGCGCAGACGCTCAACACACACACAGTCACCCGCCCTGTATTATTAATAACTTTTAATGGTGCCGTTACATGGAATATTGGCTGTATTGCTTTAACATGTGTGAGTGTCAGAATTCATAAGTGCAAGCAAAGAGAGAAAAGCCCCTCAGCTTACTTGTCCCGTCGTTTGGTTTAACACTATCTATTTCTTTGTGTCTATGTATCTATAATTTTATTAATTGATACAGATTAATTTATCAAATTAATTGCCATTAACAGATAAATTTGCTAAGAAAAAGATTTAATGATAATTTAAATAGACTATTGTGTAAAATGAAATAACAGAATAAAATTCTAAAAAATAAATTACAGAATGCATTTTTTATTTTGTTGCAGTTACTCACACTAGATATATATATATATATATATATATATATATATATATATATATATATATCATTAAAATTGTATTGTGTCCGTGAACAGGTATTTTTCCAGTTATACTAAGGTTGAAAGTAAGAGAGAACGAGGACAGCAGAGATGTGGTTTTCAATCCTGGTCCAGAAGATCTGACACACTCAGTTCAGTCCCTAATGATCTGATGATCTCAATCAGGTGTGTTAAATATGGAAAAACACACAAAATGTGCAATGCTGTGGCTCTCAGGAATCAGAATTGAAAACCACTGGATAGAGCCTAGCTCAGGAACGGAAATGGGAGGCTAATTCCGGCATAGGAAACCAATCAATGAGAAAAATGAGGGATTGTGTGTGTGAGAGAGAGAGAGATAGGGATGGGTGGAGGGGGATGGGAAGCATGTTATCTCTTTAATAGACTAATCAGCGTTGGTATTGTGCATTTGCTCTGCTGAGAAGCTTTTGTCTGATATCGGCATTATTGTGGCACTGAATAGAATTTAGTATTAGCGAGTGCTGTGCTGAGGATTAACCAATAGAATAATGCACGCCAATACATTCCTTCACGTAAAAGCGATTTTCATAATAACGTCATTGACGTTAATAATAATGGCTTGTTTTAAATTAATATTTTGCAGTTTAAATTAGGGCTTTCTATACTGTACTGCTAAGACGCTTTGAACACGCTCTTGTTTAACAGGGTAATTGTTGTATTAAAGGGAATTTTAAAGCAGCTTGTCAGAGTTTAATTATTTTTATGAGACAAAACTGGTAATACGAATGTGTTCATCCAATGAATTTGAATTGCTTTAATGTAGCAGTTAAATAATTTTGTTAATTTTGTATATTAAAATGACTGAGTGACATTTGTGATATCATTAAAGACTAAATAAATTAGAATTTATGTGAAAAATGCTTTTTAGTTTTAATATATGCTTTTGCATTGCAAAATAATTGTTGCTTTAGCAGAAAGATCACTGAAATTAATGTGCAATTTACAAATTCATGAATATCAATTAAGTGTTATTTATAAAACTGGCCATTGTAAGTCTGTACTAAATAAAAGAGTGAAGGAAACCTTGAATGTTGAGTTCAACATATAAACGCAGTCTACAATCACAAAACCTCCATTCAGTCAACCCAAAGCAAGCGACACGCTCATTCGCTTTACGTACTGTACACACATACCTTTATCTCCTGCCATCTTTTAAAACGCATCTAACATATTTTGCATTGCACAAATGCAGACCGAAAACACGTTCATTAGAAAACGAATTGCTTTCAAACTGCCTTTGTTAACGGTTATGGTTTAGAGAACAAAGACGAGGAACCTCCCTGGTGCGCTGGTGATTCTGCCTACACACACTTCCTGAGCTCCTCAACATATAGCGCACATCCATCCTCGGAGGAATTCTCTGTCAATCACAGAGCCTGTGGGCAGCACTGCCTCTACGGCCATTTTGTGAGCGGATCCACAGGGAAAGCTTCGAATTATAGAGATAGATTAATGCTATTATTATTTAACGATCTAAAGAGCTTCTTTATATATATATATATTCAATATATTACAGCATGGGTTAAATGGAGAAATACTAAATACATATTTTCCCCCACTTTCTGTCTGTCTTCGTCTTACACTCATGTCTTTCTTTGTCTTTTTCAAATAGAAAAACTGTTTTCCGCCACCCTAAAGCAGCTGTATCTATATAAACACTGTCGCTCACTAGTATTCTAATAACGGCTAATTTGTCTCATTAGAGCCACTGGAATAAAACTCAGCCATGCATATTTGTGTCATATATCCCAGATATCAAGGTAACGGTTAAATAGTTACTCATAAATACATCTTTTGCTTTGCAGCATCGCTCGTTTACAAACTACATTAATTGCCTCTTACAAGAAAAAACTAACAGCGTTACACAACCACTTGCAGACGCACAGCTTAGGTAAATCCTCACGGTTAGTCCAGCATTTGGTTGCGTACAGCACCACACCCAAAGCCACAGTGAGCATATGGAGCGCAACTGAGTCCAAATGGTACACTGAACAAGCACTACAAACCAAATAATGTGTATCAGACCTAAATTGTGTTTTGTTTAGGCGGCAGTGCAAGTGACTTTTACACATGGCTTTAAATGAACCTTGACAGATGTCAATGAGTCATCTTCAATTAAGATAATGAGAAACAGGCCTAAATACAATTCAGTCTATGGCCATTTTAAAAGGTCTCAATATGCTGAAATTTTCTAGGCGCTCATTAGTTAGTGTTTCTTCAGAGTGTGATGAACACACATGCAATGAAATGCACAAGCACAACAGTGTTGTTGGCGTCAGGAAGGCTTTTGCCACAATAGGGGCATTTATTCAGGAAACACATGTATGAATCACACTCCAGGCGGAACCATATTGCTTTATGAGGCTCATTCTACATCATCAAGTGGCCATTATCATATGTCAACTCTATTCACAAGAAGGCATCAAATGCACACTTGTGCATATGTATGCGTGAATAATGGAAATGTAGTCAGCTGACACTGACATCCTTCTGCTACATACGCAGCATTCAACTCAATATGGGATGATTTAGCAATCTTCGGTGTAGTACATAATTCATGTGCATTTCAAATCTTTTATCTGTTGATAAACTAAATGCATAGTCACTGATGCTCAAAAAATGATCCGGAAACCATGAGCGTACATTCAGCAAGTCGATTGTCTGCATATCTGCAATGAAGTGCGTATCCGTGGATGCTGTTTGGTGATACAGGTTAAATGGCCTTTCGTAATATAGTAAGCTGAGAACAGGAAATGTCAGGGTAGACTCCTCCTGTGTGGATGGACGCAGGTGAGAGACACAGGCTAATGTACCTGGGTTCCCTCAGCTCACTAATGAAGCCCCCCACTGACAAACACACACATACATACATAGCACACATACATTACCTTTACCTACATACACAGACACATATTCTGACAGCACGTACACAAAATATATTTTAGATATACAGATTCCTGTGAATATTAAACACTTCCCAGTAAAAATGTAGCTTGGATAGCATTTTGAGAAAGGTTCATTTGTATGCAGGTCAACATGAAAAGTCGACTACCGCCCAGGCAAGGTTCAGTTGGTGCCGCCACAGTGCGACCACACCTGACCTCTGAGTAGATTTCTCAGAGACATTGGCCTCCAAGGTTTTCCCATATTAAAGCTATACCTATTAGAGGACAGAGGCTAAACTTTATCTGTGGGGGTCTCTAAGATGTCCCTTCCTTCTTGCCTTAAAAGGCTCTCTCTACTCCATAGGGCAGGGCTTACTGAAGCTTTCTTCATCTACAGAGAAGCCGCTTCCTGCACCTTCGCCTAGATGAAAAGGCGACTTATATACTCATGACTCCAGCCAGTTCTATACGCTCTGCTTGATGTGTGAGAATGTGTGCATGCGAACACACGTGTCCATATTTGCGTGTGAACCACTTCCGATTCTTTGCAGTGTGAACAGGGCTTGCGCAGTGATTTCTGGACAGCCTTTGCGGCGTAACATAAAATTGATCTCATAAAGGTGTACGTTTCTCCCAGCCACATGAGTTTTCCGTATTTTCGAAAATTCCGAGGGCATCTTTGAAAAGTCTCATTGTTTAAGGGAACCCAAAGGGACAGTCCCTCGTCCACAGCACAGCTTGACAGAGAAGTCACTGTTCTTAGAGCGAAGCTATAGTGGACAGGTTAGCACAATAATGTAACAGACCATTATACAAAGAGAACATGCACTTTATAAGGGCATCACCAGTGGTGTGCACAAGACACACACTCCAAATAAAGGAAGCATGGTCTGCAGGGCCTCAGGCATTAGAGCATACACACATAGACAATGTCAATGAGTGTGTGTAGTACATGTATGTGTGTGGATGTGTGTGTGTGCTTGCCGCCTGCACTTACCCCTCGGATACTCTCATGATCTTTGCAGACAGTAGTGTTGCTTGTGTCCTGTCGCTTCCACAAGCTTCCCAGCTATGATCTCACACACACTCTCTTTCATACTTCCTTCCTCTCGCTCTTGTTCACTACGCCTCTTTCTCCATCCTTGCTTCCTAACTCCACTCACACACTCACACGCTCCAGGAGAATGAGATCGGTAGCCTCACCCTGGCACAGAGAGTAGAGAGACACATGGGAGGGGTGTTTTGTAATCTGCCAGGTCGTACCACCCACGGGAGAGTGCTGACGAGAGGGGGAACGGGAAGAGGGGAGGGAGAGAGGAAGCCATGAGCGCTCTCCATCTATACCATCACCAACACCCTCCGTCTGACTGCGAGTGGTCTCTCCCACCTTCCGATTGGATCTCCTGCCTTGTCTTCATTAAAATTCGAGCAAAAAAAGAGGAGAAACAAGGGGAATGCCTTCACACTGGAGATTGATTCAGCTATTGGTATTTGCCTAAGACATAAGGATTAGGATAAGTCATCGAGGCATGCTAGAATGAGCAAGCTACCACCGCCATGCTGTGCGTGAGCTGATGAAGCAGCATGCGTGAGCTTACGGTGGGGGTAAAACTGACTGTAGTGTCACTGTACGCAGTGGAAAGTGAGTGTCAAAAACCATGCAAAAACAGCTTGCCTATACGATATAGTTCATTATCACTCAAGCAGAAATCAATGCTAATAGTGCGAAATTAAGTGCGCCTAATGGTCGACGCCATTGTGACGAAGGCTGTGTTTGTCACTACATGCTTCATTATAGCATTTCATTTACTCACTGACTGTGGACTGAATGGCACAATGACTCGGTGTCACGTTTTGCAGGAAATGACATGTCGGTGCAGTTACAGTACGCAGTGGCTCCAACTGTGTGCGGCTACGTTTTTGCATCTGGGTTTATTGGGTGGGGTGTTCCGCTTTGGCTTCAGAGTGAAAAGAAAACCAGTTATCGTCTTAAAAGCACTTTTCTATGCGCGAAGGTGGCTTCTCGTTTATTTATCTGTCGGAAAACGAGTGGAACGCTAGATGTGCTCCGATCGGCGTGTGAAGATGCATGAATAGCTACATTAGCCGTCCCATCACCCATCAGTGTCTTCAGCAGTCACTAAAATCAATGACAGAAATATGTTTGGAGAGATCAGCACAAAAGGTAGTGTTGCTCACGCCATATCTCCATTTCCATGAATCCGAATTCGATAGGTCAAAGCAAAAAGGGCTCAAATTTCAACATGTATGCAATCAGGATTATGGAGATTGAAAATGATCCCAGGGATTAAATAAAACCATGGGTGTTGTGACATATCTGAGCACCTTGGGCAGCACGCTAAAGATAATTTGATGCAAGTCGGTTGGGCGTATTGTATCAGGTTTGATTGACATAGATCCCTGCAGTAAAACAGCCAAAAT
This sequence comes from Tor tambroides, assembly GCA_021397915.2. Taxonomy (NCBI): domain Eukaryota; kingdom Metazoa; phylum Chordata; class Actinopteri; order Cypriniformes; family Cyprinidae; genus Tor; species Tor tambroides. The sequence goes on along the minus strand of JAFVLL020009353.1, from coordinate 49,116 downwards.
CCATCAAGGCGATTTGATTGGCAGGTGGGTGTGGGAGGGCAAGTGCAATGTGTTTAACTGTATTTGTGTATATAATATAGCTTGACAATGTGACATTTTCATATATATATATATATATATATATACTGTATAACATTGAACAAACTGGCATCTGTTTAAATGTGTATAGGGTTCATTTCTCATGCTTTTTACTTGTCTTTTCAAATGTATCCATACCTACAAAAGCATTGCATGTGTATCTAAATGCTCAGTTGTGCACATTTTAATTTACATGTGTTAGTGCTTAAGATTTAAGCATTTCTAAAAGTGTTTGTAAAAGACTGTTGTGCATGTGTGTGAAAATAGAGACTGAAGATGGTTTTGCTCCCTACCCCCAACAAAGCGAACCCATTTACACGCCTCACTGCCACCCCAAGCTACTGACACTAACAGTGTATGCGTTTACATATTTGTGTGTGCTTTTACAATTATTAACCTTGTTAATACTCCACATGTAGAGATTTTAAATGCATCACAGAGCTTTTGTGACAATAAGAAGCATTGTATGCATCTGTGTACATATGTGTCAGTTTGTGCATAAACATGGTGGCTACTGTGTTCATTCACACCATCAGATTGTCTTTTTACAATTAGTGTTTTAAAGAAGTGTCCCTGAAATAAAAGAGCAAGGCTGTTTAGGCAGTGAGCACACCCTATACCTCTATTAAGAAGCATTGTATGCATCTGTGTACATATGTGTCTGTTTGCGCATAGCCTAAATGGTGGCTACTGTGTTCAATCACACCATCAGATTGTCTTTCTAATCTCGGTTTGTTCTCAGTCTTTTAAAGAGTTGTTCCTGAAATAAAAGAGGAAGGCTGTTTTGGTGCTTTGACGGTGGGCACACCCTATAGGAACGTCTGTCTGCCTCCTATCTTCTCCGTCGTGCCACAGAGTGGATATGATTAGCCAGCATTACTCGAGTTTGATGCAAGAGTGGAGGAGAATGAAAGCATATGGGGGATGGTGGGAGGAAATTGGGCATATATGCCTTCCTTGTGATGGCCCTATTGATTTTGATGTATCATGAGACAGTGGTGAGGTTAGACAGCAAGATGGAAGAGAATTAACAGCAGAGAAAGGTATAGAGAGGGAGAGGCGACAGATGGAATCAAGAGACTATATGGAGCATACAGGAGAGACCTTTGCAAATCACATGGAGAAGTTGTCTCAAGGGCTAGATCTTAGTAGCTATGACGTTTGAAGTCAAAAGTCCAATTGCACAAATGTTTTATTCTCAATCTCAATTTAGTTGTTTTGTATGTTGGTTTCTAACACCTACCGTAGTTCAAAACCATTTTAAATTTAGTTATCATTTGCTAACCTCATATTATTCCAAAATTGTATGACTTTCTAAACCTCTATGGAATATTAAAGAAGATATTGTCTTATTGTTTTTTTGTTTTGTTTTTTTTTTGTACAGAAGTCAATGGTAACCAAAACTGTTTGGTTATAAACGTTCTCCAAAATATCTTCTTGTGTGTTCTGCAGAACAAAGAAAGTCATTCAAGTGGATTTTTTGGTACTACAGTATCTGTTTAAATTTCAATAACGCTTGTGGATAATTTTTATATGTTAACTTTTCGTTCTATCATTTTCCATTGTTTCATGATCTGTGTTGTGATTTGTTTCATAAACATTTTACTATTTGAATTTAGCTGAAAAATGTGGTTTTACAGCAGGTACCATTGTGACAACTTGCCCCGTATATACTGAAAACATGCTGTGCTACTGGTTGATATGTGCTGAACAATTTTATTCCTGGACAATAAAAGAGAAAATTATTTATTTATTTATTTATTTAATAGTCAAGACTTGAAGGGACTAAAAAAGGGACTTACTGGAGTAAAAACTGTGACAACTAGTCCCAGCACCCTTGATATATATATATATATATATATATATATATATATATATATATATATATATATATATATTTTTTTTTTTTTTTTCCTTTTGCAAAGAACCATTTAAATGGAAAACATCATGTTCTGTATTATTACACTATATGATCTGGAAGAGAATCATAGAGGGTGAATGAAGGAATAGCAGCGAGATGGCGAGAAAGCGAGACAGATGGAGAAGAGAGGGAAAGAGAATATACATTTCCTTCTGTGATGGCGAATGAGGGAGCTCCATTGATTTGACTACATCATGTGACATCCCCCTTCGGCAAATGTTACAGTCTAAATAGAGCGTATTTTGTGTGTGTGTAAGCCATCACAAGCTCCATACACCAGCTCTTTTTCTAATAGATTCCATCTGTCTGCCCCAAGCCCCCACCGAGCAGGCAGAGATACTGCTAATGTTTATGCTCACACCTCTGAAGAGATGGAGACCCCCGGTGCTTGTTCTCAAAGGCTGGACATCAGGGTCACCATAGCATATCATAGAAGATAGCTGTAGTTTAACATTAAAATCTTAACTATATTTACTTAACTAGCTCTGTTTTTGAAACACCCTGTCCAGTAACAAGCTACTTCTACAACAAGACTTAAATTTACAGAACATTAAATTGCTGTGTTTTGTCACACAACCCACAGCTCTGCAGCTGAGCAAGCCAAGGCAATAATCATATTTGGTCTGATTATTTTTAGTGTACATTTATCAGCGGTGGACCAAGTACACAAGCATTTCATATATAATTTTAATTTACAGTCGACAATACTAAAATTCAATATTTTGCACCATTAATGTAATCCCTAAATACTAAATTTCAACATTTCGCATAAGCAATGTAATCCCTTCGCAGAATCAAGCTCTAAGAATCAAATAGCTCCTGGTTCTTGGCTGATTTTGAGTTGGATATGACTAATTCTGTGAGACTTACTGTGACCGGATCATTAAATCAGTGAGTCATTCACTCAAGAACAGCTGCAATTGGATCATTCATCAGTTCAGTATAATAAATGGTTCAGTGTGATTTGTGAACTGATTCATTAAACAGGATTGTCTCAAAAGAATGATTCTTTTACAAATCGGACATTGCCATCAGGTCTCAATTTCTTTGGTTCAAAATAAAGAGGAATGATTTTTTTTTTAAAAGAAATGTAGTGGAGTAAAAAGATATTATGCTTTGGAATGTAGTGAATTAAAATTTCCAGTCACACTTTATTTTAAGGTCCAATTCTCGCTATTAATAAACCATTAACTATGGCTTCTGCCTCAATAAACTCCTAATTTGCTGCTTATGAATAGTTAGGAAGGTAGTTGTTAAGTTTAGGTATTGGGTAAGATTAGGGATGTAGAATATAGTCATGCAGAATATGTGCTTTATAAGTACTAAGAAACAGCCAATATGTTAATAATGCTAATAAACAACTAGTTAACAGCGAGAACTGGTCCCTATACTAAAGTGTTACCGAATTTCCCTATATACTCCCCATCAGTTACAAATACTTAAATTTTACTTAGAGTCGAAAGAAATGTAAGTAGAGACTTTTTCTATTCATTTTGTAACGTACATGTAATGGATTGCTGAAAAAATATATAGGATGAGATCTTAGTTCTATGCATCAGCTGTTGATTGGACGTTGAAATGTGGGTAGAGAACTCAAAAGTGGATTCGGATGAATGCAAACTTGCAGGGATGGGGTTTAGCCAGATTCAATGATTGGTGAAGTCCTACATATGTCAACAGAAAGAAGTCTGCATTTTTCACTAGAATGTCCAGTTATGACATTTGATTAAATATATTTATAAGGCCAATTATTTATTTTATGCATGAAACATATGCACAAACAAATTGTTCACAGATTAGATAAAATCAGATTAAATCTTTTACATGCGTTAAATCTACAAATGCTTTAAAACATAAATCTTGGTAACACTTTATTTTGACAGTCCACTTTAGACATTCTACTAACAGTAAGTAACTTTGCAACTACATGTCAGCTAGCAGTCATTAGAGTATTAGTAGACTGTCTGCTTAATATCTTCTAACACTTTATTTTGATGGGTCCACAACATACAACATACTGACTTATGAGAAACTTTGCAAGTATATGTCAAATTATTCTACTAACCCTAAACCTAACATAACAGTCTACTCTTAGAGTTAGTAGACATCTAGTTGCAAATTAATGAGAATTAGTTGACATGTAGTTGCAAAGTTACTTATAGTTAATAGAATGTCTGAAGCGGACTATCAAAATAAAGTGCATAACCTAAATCTTAATTCAATAAATCTCAATCCAATAAAATCTGCAGTTAAATTAATTCAAAATTTATATAATCAGATTTGGAACCGACTATGTACACAAAAGTTACAGTGATGAAAGCCCTTATGAGGAGATGGTTTGGGTGTGTTTTAATGCACTTAAGAACAGTTACATGTGTGTATGCTCCTGTTGAGAATAATTCAGTTATTAGCACGGAGACTCTTTGACTTTTTTTACATAGATGAGGTGTGTAGTGTTTGTAACTTGTAGTGTAATTAACTACTTTTTAAAAAAGGCAGGCTGACTATAGTTTAACCATAAATAGCTTTTAGCTTGACAAGTTACAGTTTCAAAGTAGCTTCACCAACACTGCTAGTGGCAACGAGTTAGCGATTTACCTCTTTGTGGCTGCAGTGCGGATATGTCCTGTAAATTAGCGCTAAATTTGTTTACTAGCGCTTCATGGAGTAGGTTTGGTTGGAATCAGGGTCCAGTTATAGAGGCTGCTGGGAATTTATCCTCTCATAATCAAATAAAAGCCACTTATTCTCCTTGTTTCCACCAAGATGCTGAAGCCAGCACAAACGCCAGGCTCATCATACACTGAGGGCTTGTTAAATGCGCCTTACTGTCTGATATAGACATTAACTGATTTCCAGTATGCGTGTGTGTGTGTGTGTGTGTGTGTGTGTGTGTGTGTGTGTGTGTGTAAGTGTGTGAGTGCTGAAAAGTAAAGAGCAGGCTGTCAGTTTCTCTGGCTCTTGAAATGCATGGCTGCCCACACGCCTCTTTGAGATCCACCCAGATGTCTCAGGCCCAGCTCAACCCTCCTGCTCCTGAGTAGGATGAGAGGATGTATGTGCGTGCATGTGTGTGTGTGTGTGTGTGTGTGTGTGTGTAGGTAGCACACAGACAATTGTCAAAGCTCAGCTATTTAAAGCCAAACTCCACTGCAGTTCTGCATGAAGGGTGGAACAAGCGATAGGAGTGAGAGAAATAGAAACGAGAGAAAGAAACTGGAAGGAAAATCCCTCGAACTGGAATGAACATGCTCTTCACCTTTTTCTAATCAATGAATAATCAATTAGTTCTCAAATAAATCAAATAATTCTTTCAAATGGTGTTGATTATTCTTTTGTGAACTGCTACCTGTGTCTAGAAAAAGGAAAGCATGGCGGATTGTTTTTCTGATTGGTCAGAAATGATGACATTTACTTTCCTGACATCACTGTTCACATGATGGTTGAGAAATGTCTACAGAAATAGCAATGAGTCCAGGTCAGAGACATATGACATAGCATATTTTACTATTTTATTTACACAGCTCTCTGTAATACTTTATCATGAGTTGGTCAGTTGTTGTGGCATTGAGTGTTCAATTGTAATCTGTATATATTACCTTTGGCGGTGGCAAAATACTAGTGTTAATTTTATGCCTCTCGTATCACTTCATGGTCTATTCTTTTTATACCAATATGTAACAATAGCTAACTGGTGCCATCTTGTGAAAATTAGCCTTGGATGGATATATACTGTGTGTATATATATATATATATATATATACACACACATACTTAATAATATTAGTTAATTATGTTAGAATAAAGTAACTTGGATTGTGTATTATTAATGCTATTTAAATTAATAATTAGGGCTGTTGATTTAAAGGCTTAATTTGGTGTGATTAATTACAGAAAAAAATAATGTGTTTAATTTTGAATCAGATTATTTCTTTATTCTTTTTTGTAACTTACAGTACAAATACAAATACAATACAAAACAAATCTTTTCTCATCTAACACAATAATGACTTGATGTGAAATTAATTTGCGATTAATCATTCAGATGAAATATTTGGTACATCACGTAGTTAATTAGGTTAAAAATGTAATCCTTTGACAGCCATAATTGTAATATTTTTGCAGTATTTTGCAATGCTGTAGTGTTTTACTGGTTTAGTAGTCATTGAATTAAATCGAATCTAGAACATTGTTGGAACAAACTTGTACAAGCAGGTTTGTCACGTGGTACATTTCTGGACCAATCAAAGTTGTTTGTGATCACAGGATAGGGTATTTTATATAAATCCTGTTCCTGGAGGGCCACTGTCCTGCAGAGTTTAGCTCCAACCCTAATTAAGCACACCTGAACAAAGATAATCAAGGTCTTAGGCATATTAGAAACCTCCACGCAGGTGTGTTGAGTTGGGACTAAATGCTGCAGGACAGACGCCCTCCAGGACCGAGTTTGGAAAAACCTAATGTAAGAGATGGCAGGGGTGGAAATCCAAGAAAATGGTTAAACTGTAAATCATGATTACTTTGCTCAGAAATATCAAATATATACTTTATAGCTTATTACATCTGTAAACCGCAACCATTAACGCTTTTGGAGGCTTGTTACCAATGCAAGATAACACAAATGCCACATTAACATTAAACGTTTTCAGGATAAATAACCAGTAATTATGCTTAATAAATTGACACAGAAATCACGATGACAATTAAAACATGATTCATCATGCAGTGCTAATATTAGGCACCAATCATTGGAATTAATGTATTTAAGCATACTTTTTCATGTACAAAAATTTCCTACAATATATTAACATAATAAAATATGAATGTGGCTCAAAAGATGTTTCAGCTTATTAGGAATAACCCTTATATCATACACAGTTATTAGCTAACATCATTTGCTGGCCAATGTTCTAGACACATGATTAAGTAAAATCCGTAATCCACAGTGAAAGTATTTTTAAAAGCATATAAAACCTGTAAAAATGTATCATGTATACTACACTTTAATGCAAACATACACCCACCATGATAACCAGATGTACTTACATAAAACATGAATTCAGTGCCCTTGAGGTTGTTTCTTTTGTCTGTGATTTTCTTAACAGACACCATTTTGCCTCCAGGACAGTGGTTTCATTGAAATTACATAACAGACAGCATCCATTAGCATTTGCTTTGGATCTTCTGAGTCATAATAGAGATCTGGGCTAGCTTTCACGTTTACACAGGCTATTACCGAGTGGCATGTCCATAGGGCATGTAAATTTGCTGTTGAGTTTATTTTCATGCCTCCATTCAGTTTGCATTAAGTAGAAAGAAAACTGGAAGTGTGTAAAGGGCCATGGATCACAAGCAAATGGTTAGAGGCACTTACGGCAAGAGATGGGTTTGGTAAATGTCTAAATGTCCAGACTGGACTTGCCTGGAAGTGCAATCTCCATATCAGCCTTCCTATTGACCCCTGCTGAACCAATGAGTGTTTCTCTGAGCCGTGGAGGAAATTGCATTCACTCATGTCTCCAGTCTCGCAGCTCCCCCTTATCAGCTCTAAAATGAGTCAGCACTTCTGTTCAGACTTTTCCCCTTTCCCCAGCCTCCGCCACCTTCCCAGAATCCTGCGCAGGCTCCCAGACTGATCTGAGCCAAGTGCTCCCACAGGACTGGTTGGAAAGCAATGACCAACAGCAGCCATTATCCTGCTAGACATGAGTCAACTACAGATCACCTCATGTTACTTCAGCCCATTGTGTCATTGATTTGCAGCGGTGGACAAATTTTGTAATTTTATATACTTCTTCCCACAATAAGGAAGATTAGACAATGAAGACACATACTATTAAAACATTAAACGTTAGTATGCTAAAACATCAATTTAAGGTAATTCAAACCGTGCAAAATAATAAAATATACCAAAGAAAAAAATGTGTGTAAATTAGTGCTGTCAAACGATTAATCGCGATTAATCGCATCCAAAATAAAGGTTTTTGTTTACACAATATATGTATGTGTACTGTGTGTATTTATTATGTATATATAAATACAAACACATGCATGTATGTATTTTGAAAATATTTACATGTATATACATTTATATATTTATATTCTTATATTTTATATTATATATAAGTATATTTAATATATAAACATAACATATTTTTCTTAAATATATACATGCATGTGTTTGTATTTATATATACATAATTAATATACACAGTATACACACATATATTATGCAAACAAAAACTTATTTTGACTGCGATTAATCGCGATTAATCGTTTGACAGCACTAGTGTAAATATTTGGCGACATAAACATGCAATATGTAAACAAACATTACATAAGGCAAAATGTGTTTACATTTTAAGATCAACGCTATGCAAACTAATTTTATTTCATTGTATTTCAACTGCATCAGAAGATGCATGAGCATTAATTTGCATAATTTTAACGTTTTTTTATCGTTTATGTGTTATTTATAGTTTTAAAGTCCTGAACAGTTTTAAAGTCTTCATACAATGCCAGCTTGCCTTTTCACAATAACTGACATGACCTAAAGATGATTTTCATTTACAATAATCAATACTTAATTTCAGCATTAGTAACTTGCTTTTTGTAACAGTTCACAGATCATTGAATCGGTGAGTTGTTGTGCTGAGAACAGCTGCAACTGGATCAGTCTAATTCGCAAATGAACCATCCAGGTTCATTGAAAAGACTCTGCTCGTTCACAAATCAGATATGGCTATTACATTTCACAGTAGGTTGTCGATTTTTTTATTTATTTTTTTCTCAAAAGAACAATACGTTTTGAGAATGAAAAGTGTGCTTTGGAATGCAGTGAAGAAGAATAAAATCAATTAAATAATGCATAAAAATGAATAATTAAAAAGTACAGATACTTGTAAAAAAAATACTTTGTGTATTCTCAGTTTCAGCTCCTTCAATTTCATGATTAACATAATATTTTACATATTCAGTGTGCACCTTGCAAATTCAATATTTTACTGGCTGCTAAAGTTAATCTTATTTGGTAAACATAATTTCTTCTTACAGCACTTAAATCTGGCAAATAACTGAGAGCACTTAGTGTCTAACTAAATTAATATTTGCTTAGTATTTTGTAGGGTCCACAAATGTTGATATAGCTAATTTATCTGTGAAATCTATCAAAAGATACATGTTCATTTCAAGCATCAAATATTGTTGGCAAGAGTGTCTTTATTAGGAAGTGATAATTCATGAGCAGATAATTCATAGAGGTCTCATCACTTCTCTATTAAAAAGATCAATATGAATCAGAATTATAGCAGGCTGCTCTACCCCTGAGAGAGGGTCATGGCTGTTTTATTTTTAGATCTACAGTTCTTTTATCATTTTATATAGTTATAATTTGAGTAAGATTTGGACCTACATTGTCTTAAGTGTGTTTATATATTGTGGAATAATTAAAAGAGTTTTACGTAATCGTATTAACCTATTTACAGCATAATTACAAAGTAATAACAATGTAATAACACAATAATGTTGCTTCTTTTAGTTACACTAATCTGTAGCAGATTACAGTTAATTTGCTGGATGTGAAGACGTGCTATTTTGAATAACAGGCCACTATGCACATAAATTACACATATTGATGGAGTTAACAGAGCAAAACCGTGCTTCATCAAAAATAAGTGACAGATCTTTAATAATGCTTTGAATTCCATTTATTGATGTAGAAATGCCTTGCTTTTTTCAAGATAACATGAATTCCATAACTTCATCATTTGAAGGAAACATCATTTGATCTGAAATGTTTTATTTCCTGACAGTTGTGATCGCATCAGTAAGCAGTTTATGGCTAAATCCTAAATATGACAAACAGAGCATTATCTAGTGTTATGATTTTGCTAAATAAAGCATGAAAGAGAACAGAACTGTCCTGAATTCTTTTACTCTGTGTGTGTGTGTGTGTGTGTGTGTGTGTGTGTGTGTGTGTGTGGGTGTGTGTGTGTGTGTGTGTGTGTGTGTGTGTGTGTGTGTGTGTGTGTGTATGTGCGGTTCCCACTGCAGTACTGGGGGTACGGCTCAGAGAAAAGGCTGATTCACTGGCGCTCTCCTCTGTGCCAAGCACATGGCAGCCTGGCAGAGCGACTTGGCATGCTCCACCCTATGCTCACAAGAGGGCAAAGCAATGACAGAGAGTTAGACAGAGAGAGAGAGAGTAGAAAGGGATGGAGAAAAAGAGAGTTCAGCAAGTTTATCTATGATAGCAGTTGAGGAACTAGCTACTGTGGTAACAGATCACCACAGTCAACATGGAAACCACTTAAACTGACTCTGCCAGGATACATCATCCATCACAGAAAACAAGAGAAAATACTATGACAGGATACGGTCATACCATCTGAATCTCTTGTGATGTACTATCAAAATAGTTTCATACACAATGACCACTATAGATGACAAAAGAATTCTGGCAAAGTACGATAAGAGATTTCTGACAAATCCAGACTGCTGCAGCTAGATTTGGTCTAACAGAGCGAGACAGATTCTGATTCCAGCAAATATTCAAACAGACAAAAAAAAAAGAAGCTTGCAGTGAAATAAGCAGAAATTATGTAAAAACAACTTAATTTCATCATACTCAAACTCTATATGATCTTGGAGTCATTTAAGTTTAAATGTGTATTTGTATTTTTACAGTTGTTCAGTATACATTTGACAATACTGCGTTTTGTTGATTTATTAGTTATTAGATTATATGTATTATGGTTTGGATAAAGCATTATGGAGTTTTGATTACGAATTACAGTATAGCCATATTTTGTTTTTGACTTGATATGACGTATAAAGTTGTCTCTGCTACTCATAGTCAGAAAAAATTTAATAAAATGAAATAAAACCAACATAGACTCATTTGAAATGTGCCTCTACTGATATTTTTGCAAAACTCCATATACATACAGTTCATTGCAATTTCCATCTGAAATAAAGACCAGTGGAAATACAATACGAACAACCTTTATTCCTTGATTACTGGGGCATATTATCAATAAATAAGTAATTATTTTCACACGGTTCCTTCTACAATTTGTCATGACCTCAAAGCACTTTTTGCTTGGGGATCAAGTCCCATGAAACACTAATCAAGACACTTGATGAAACTGCTCAAAAAACTATAGAAGCAAACAAAAATGGCATGGTTGCTTCAACAAAAGCTTCACTTATCCTTTTTGTAATATTATTGGTTTATTTTAGAGTACTGCTTTAATGTAGGTGGTGGTATGTTATTCTCAAATACAATACAGCATTAACCTTTTAGCATCACTCATAGGCATTTCATTTCTGAACTGCTTTGATAATACAACAATTAATGAAATAAAACATTGCCAGATTCATGTTCTTCTAAGACAAAACTGAATGCACATTTAGCACAACTCACTGGACATTTCCCTTTGAAAGTATCGCAAATGATGAAGCAATGCAATACCATTTTACAAACTGCTTTGATAGTATGAAAACCGATGAAATAACACATTGGCCACATTCATGTTCTTCTGTTTAAGATAAAACTGAATGCACATTTAGTACAACTCACTGGACATTTCGGTAACACTTTATTTTAAGGTGTCCTTTTTACACGTTACATGTATTTACTATTATAATAACAATAAATTATGCGTAATTACATGCAAGTAACCCTAAGCCAAACCCTAACTCTAAACATATGGTAAGTACATGTAGTTAATTAATATTACTCAGTACTTAAATGTATAATTACACTGTAACAAAAGTATAGCAAATCATGAAGAAACGTAATACCATTTTGCAGAAATGTCGCCACAGGCATTTTTATTATTTTTATTTTTTTCCAATGAGCCTGGGTTGATTAATACTATTCTTGATCAACTGTGGTCCATTTACATTTTAATATCAGGATTTTTTCTAAGGATTATCAAATTCCTTTGTGACTGAAATTTGATATTTAAAGTCAAACACTCAGAAACCATATGCGCTATCTTCAATTCTTCCATTTTTTATGTGGAATATTTGAATAACGATGTAACTCGCTGACGAACTACCATAGTATGATAGAAATGAGCAAGTCACAACTGTTTACTGAAGCTGTAACTTTGTTGTACATCCATCTTTTGAACAATGTTGTTTCAAAATATAATATAGAACTATCAGTAATGACAACACACAAGTGTTAGAGTAATGAATTCCGCTAATTAATCTGTTCAAGATATAATCAATGTCAGATTATTGCTGTCAGAAACATGGCATCTAAGCACTACTTCCCTATTTTGTTCTTTATTTAGAAACGCTGATTCACATATGTGCACTGTTCAAAAATATAGCGCTTTCATTCTCTTGACACTTAAAGACTTAGAATGAAATTTGTATACAGTATATATTGAATAAAAGAAATAGATTGTACTGCATGTTAGCTTACTTATTTAGATCACAATCTATTTAAGTCCACATGACGTACTAAAAAGAAATATGCATAACCACAGGTCGAAAGCTGATGTTCTAGCAACACAAATTTGCAATGCTGTTTGGAAACTTTCATTGGAACTATGGTTTCCAGAAATGCTGAATCTTTAAACTATGATGCCCTAATAAGGTTATACAAATATTGGCAGTTTTATATTACACTGAATTTTTAAATTGGTATTGAACTGATTGTTGGTGTACGGTATCATCCATACCATCTTTTTTGAATGCTTGATTAAATGCATTCTACAATTGCGTTCTCCACAAAGGACATAAATGCATTGCAATTTTACATTAACAAGGTATCTTATGGTGGCAGCTTAATTCAGTTACCTGATTTTAAACAATCTTTGTATTAGAAGCTATATGATGCCTTTAAATGCTTTCTAGGTATTGTAACAGAGCTAGTGACAGTTGCAATTGCAAAGGACTATCAATAGCAGAGCTCTTTGTGCACTGCAAAGGCAGGTCTCTCTTGCAGGCTTTGCTTCCTCTTTAGGTTTTATTTCGGGCTATTTTTAGCTGACAGAGAAACTCTATTTTGGGAATAAGGCCCATGTCATTGATTATGTTAAAAGAAAGAAGCTTCACAGATGCAGTATTTACAGTGTAAAGTGTATAGGACATGATGACATTGTCACAAAAATAGAAATGGTGAACGATTTATCTCATAAAACCACAGAAGGGAATAGTGCATTTGTGTTAGTGTGAGCACGTTGTCCAGATTTATATTCTCGCAGTGTCTAAAATTCATTCAAAATCTATGATATATATATATAAAAAAACTGCCAACCAACAAATAAGCTTAAACATTCATATGAAATAGCGTTTAGAGAGGACAGCACGGAAACAGGCTTCATTCAATAGGCTGGATTGATCCGTGTGTTGGTGGCATAAGCACATTGGTTGTGGCGTAAGTACATTGGATGAGGCAAGGAAAGGGAGATAAATGGGGGGATGGAGACAGGAGAGGAAAAAAAGAAGGATGGCAAGAGAAGGGAACAGCAGCGTAACATCTAATTGCTGTAAAGCAGCCTTAGAGTCTCTTCTCTCCCACATGCACAGCTCATCCTGGCCTGGTTAAACTGGGCTCTGCTCGTTAATATGCTGTTAGGCTGCTGCCTCTGAGAGGACACATTAGCCAGACTCAGACTCAAACACGAACAGACAGAGGGGTTTTACTGGATCCACCACAGGCATAGGGCACATATTTGCATTACAATGGCAATTAAAATGGAAATAAATGGTTTATAATCAGTCAGTGATATCACGTGTGCTACGTCTATTACAGCAGTTATTTGAGCTCTATCCCATTACAGCTCACTGCTTGTTTAAGCAGGCATTTGCATTTAAATACCTACAATAGTACTAAATACATGCAGTATAAAGGTTTACATTACCAATCAAAAATTTGGGCACAATGAAGTTGTTTTTTAATCATAAAGGGACAGTTTACACACAAAAAAAGAAAATTCTGTCATCATTTATTCACTCACTCACATGTCATTCCAACCCCATAAGGCTTCGGTTTATCTTCAGGAACACAATTTTTTAATACTCTGCCATTATTTTTGTCTAGCTAAAGTCCACTCAACCAAAATTGCCATACTTCAATGATTCAAGCAGTTCAATCTAAGTCTTCTGAAGAGACATGATCATTTTTATGATGAAAATATTTACTTTAGGATAACACACATACACAAAGCTCATCAATTATGGTAAAAACAAAAAGTCTTAAGGAACTAAACGCTTACGCATTTAAAAAACTTTTCAGCGTACCGTAAGGGGAGTTCTTCAATATTGTTGAGGTATACCATAATGCATTGTGGATTCAATAAAATTACTGCCAATTTTCTAGAGTTCTGTCTGCATGGACAGAACCTGACCGATTTTGTGTATTAATGATAATGCCATGCAGTGACTGTTTAAAGAAGTGAAAGGAAGAGGTGAAAGTTTGCACAAAGACAAAGACGCAAATGAAAGAATATAACTATTTGTTAGCACAAGAATAACTCAAAAGTGCATGTTACGTTCACTAAACCAACTGTATGATAGCAGTGTGTTGAGAAGGTGTGCATGTCTGTATTCACATACTTGTGTAAAGAATGTTTCAAATTCTGACATAAACATAGTATTTATTCTATCCTAGCACAAAGTTTCAGAAGACAAATGTAGAACTTTTGGCAACACTTTATTTTAGGGTCTCTTAACTAGTTGCTTATTAGCATGCATATTAATAGAATATTAGCCATTTATTAGTAGTAATTAAGCACATATTAATGCCTTATTCTGCATGACCTTATTCCACATCCCTAATCTTACCCAATACCTAAACTTAACAACTACCTTTCTAACTATTAATAAGCAGCAACTTAGGAATTTATTGAGGGAAAAGTCATAAGTGTTCCCTATTCTAAAGTGTTACCGAACTTTTTTATATTGTCTGTTGTGTTTTTGTATTATTAATCATATTTGCACCTTTGCTTCAGTATTACGTTGTGTTAAATTGTTATGCAGTGGTAAGCATAATCATTGTAACGGGGCAAACAAGACGAGAGACGAGCGGATCCATCTGCAGAGCGTTTATTAAACAGAGACGTGGTCAGGAAACAAGCGTGGATCAAACAATGGCAACAGGTATATCGTGGGCAAGACACAAGAGCAGTCCAAGAAACAAGCAAGGGTCG